>JBBBDQ010000755.1:1875000-1977500 GCA_037127315.1 Ascarosepion bandense
TGGGATCGTATTTATACTATTTAAATTACTTTGAATTATTATCCCATTTTGTTGTCATTTATACGACGTTTTGGCCGTTGAACGCTCAGGTCATCTTCAGGTGCTTCTTCAGGAATTTAGATCTTAAATTTTATTACATTTCATGGAATATATCATCCTCATTCATTGCGTAGAGGCTCATTTGGAATTTATGAAATATCTTCCTCTAACCCCCAAGTTACTTGTTCAACACTGCTGTAATCTAGTATTAAACTCATAAAAAAAATGGTTCAAGTCAGAGGAACTAACCAATGTCTACATCCACTATGTCACGAGGACAAGAACAATTGAATTTTTAGGATTTATGAACTTAATGTTCAGTAACCATTTTTTAACCAGAATTCATACTTTAAATTTTTAACGTTAATGGTTTTCTCTGGTATTTTTACCAAATCTCACATTTCGCAATTTGTCACAACAAATCTTTCTGTCACTCCGTATTAATGATTCCCATATTGTATTCATTTATATACTTCGTCGGCTAAAGAAATTTTTAGCCTAACATGTGTCCTGATTACTTAAACGTACGTAGTTTACAATGACATTCACTATCTATTATTTCACCTTCATTCCATAGGAAGCGGTGATCCTCTTTTTCCCGCCATATGTGGTCAGCTACGCCTGATTTTCTATGTCCTCTCGCATTACAGGATTGCGATATTAGTTTAGGCTCACCTTAAGGGAGCGGCCTGTTTCTCTTTAATATGTCTTTCCATAGCCACATGAAATGGCGTATACACAGTCCTTAGAATGTCTTCCTGAGTTGGCGGGGATTTGGGAGAGGTACCTGCGAAATAAAGAACCACTTCTGAAAATCATTCTGACGGCATATTGACCACAGATCCTTTGTATAACACCTACAGAGACCCAGGCTGTTTTCTGAGGGTTCTTGGATTTTCATTCTAGGTACGACACTGAGAAAAAAACTTTGAGTCAAATAACATAATGAGGAAATGTCACTGACTATTTTTTTCTTCTTTTACATTTTCATTGTATTTTCTAATCAGATTGGCTTTTTTATGCCACGTCATTTAAGGACGTAAACTATCCTGTTTTTCCACAATTACATGCAATTTTTCTGTAACATTCAGATATACTGAGTCATCCATTCATGTGAACTTTATACTCGCTATTTGTCCATGTCTGTCGTGGCTTACAACAATGGTAATAATTATTAATAGAGTTAACAACAATCTTAATATTTTTACTGTATAATACGTGTAATTAAAATAACTGGCATACCCTTGTTTTTTGGGTGTGTTCGCAATCACATTTTTCTCTAGTTTTTATATTTTCGGCTTCACACTTCGGTATTCTTTACTATTTCATTACGTGACACGTTCACACTCAAACGCTATTGTCATTGCATTTATTATAGATTACTTTCTCAAAACATGTTTCAATATAACGTATTGTTTGGTACGAGTGTCTTTAGATGAAGAAGAAGTAAAAGGAATCAGCACACGATGAAGAAGGGGAACGAAGAAAATGTGTGACGCAATCTATATCCAGGCCGCGGTTGAAGTTTCTCCCGTTACATTTCAGTTGTTTCGTCTCGCTGCTCCCATTTGACTGACTCGCGCTGATTTGATCAAAGCCTTTATAGTCATTAAGATTTTTGCTCTGGATCGCTAAGTCCATTTAGTTTTACAAATCGTTTCCGTTGGTGAGAAAATCAATTTAACATCGACTTGCGAAATCCCGTTTCGACTTTTTCTTTGAGCACGAGGTCAATCCTTTTCCTATTTGGGTAAAACCAGGATTTCACACGTCATTATGAATTTTTATAAAAGTGAAAAAGAAGGTTGATTTTAATTCATAATTTCCTATTCATGCAAACTATTCATTTATAATTCAGATTTTCATTTAGTTGCATTGTTAATATGTACATTGCGCGATGTTAATACCTGGCAATTTATTATTCTCTTCTGAAAAGAAAAAGCGGAGAAAAACTAATTATTTGAAGTGGGGAAAAGGAAGAAAAAATAATTTAAGAACGAAGGGAAGAGATACTGATTAAATGAATGAATGGATGAATGAAAAACAAATATACAAAAAATATGAGCTGATAACACTCTCACGTGTTTAATGTCTGCTTCCGTTTAATAGAATACTTCTCCTATGTGCCGTGTTCCTTCAGGACGTAAGCGATCATAACCTCTTTTCTCTATACATAATGGCTCTTAGCACTCTTTCTCCTTACCCCACATAATCTCCTCTCAGCCATCCACTAGCTCAACACCGTCATATATTTTGCGCATTGATTTCATTTATCTCTCTTTCACTCAATCTAACCTGTGAGTATCAGATTCTCCAAGCATACTCCCTCATTGCATGTCCCAGGGACTTTATCTGTCATTACTTGATGGTAATTATTATTTTCCTTCCTCTCCAAAACCTCATCCTTGCTGACATTACTGGTTCGTGGTATCCACAGAAACCTTCTGTAGAACAACATTAAGGTGGCTTCAAGTTTCTCCTCCATCTTTGATGAGGTTGTCCAGCATTCGTTGCCATATTGAAAGAGAGACAGTAACTAGCAATCCAGAACTGCCTTGTTTCTAGCGAAATTTTCCTGTCACTCAATACACTATTCACCTTCAGTTACATTTGTATACTTTTACTTTGTTAAGGAATGTAATGCATTCGGACAGATGAGTATTATTACAATTTTATTTTGCATATTTTGCGCTCAAATGTTTAACGATATAATAGGGAAAAATTATAGGGCATTTTTATAAAGAGAAAACACGTGAGCAACTTGTTCATTCATAAACATAAGTATTAAAATTCAACATAAAATTCAAATAGGCAAATCATTAGATTATCATGAGTAGCGTTTTCTTCTTCTTCTTCTTCTTCTTCTTCTTCTTCTTATTATTATTATTATTATTATTATTATTATTATTATTATTATTATTATGTCATTTTTTATCATATTTCGATTTCTGCTTTGGTCTCACTACCAACCGAGTCTGCGGGTAGACCTAAGGCAGGTCGTGGGGTGTTGTTATGACTCCATTTCATGTTTTTCTATCTTCCCTATCATCCCTAGCATTACATAGATAAAGTTTTCCTTAGTGTGTGGGCTGTACTTAATAAGACAATTTTTTGTATATCTCTTAAGCTGGGGTCTCCAGGGATTCTTCAATGTGTTGTTTTGTTCCATTTTTTATCATTCCAAGTGCACCTACTATCACTGGCACAACTCTTGTTTTCAATTTCCACATTTTTTCTATTTCAATTTTCAGGTCTTTATATTTTACAGATTTTCAAATTCCTTGATTGCTATGTTACAATCCGCTGGACAAGCCATATCAATTAATAGACAAGTTTTCTCCTTCTGGTTTTTAACAATAATGTCTGGCCTATTTGCTTCAATTTTTCTGTCTGTGTAGATGGTGTAATCCCATAGAATGGTTACATCTTCTATTTCTGTAACCGGTGCTGGGTGATGTTCATACCAGTGTTTGTTTACAGCTTTTCCATAATGTTTGCACATTGCCCAATGTAAATATTGCCCAACTCTATCGTGGCGATTTTTATATTCATTTGGAGCAAGCACAAAACAGCCTGAGATTAGGTGGTCTATTGTTTCTTGGTGTTTATCACAAAACCTGCATTTTGGATCCATATTATTATGCATAATATTTGCCTGAAAGTTTCTAGTGAAAAGAATTTGGTCTTTTGCTGCAAGAATAAAGCCTTCAGTTTCAGACTTTAATCCAGATGCACGTAACCATCGATGAGTATTAACTTTGTCAACATTGGATTTATTGGCACATTCTGGATATTGGCCATGCAGAGGTTTGTCTTGCCAGCGCTGTTTCATCTGTTCAAGAGCTTTAACTTTGGCTATCATTTTCATATTTTTTGCCGCAATAGTTGGTTCTTGGCTTCTGTTCTGCTTTTCTACAGAATCTACTAACTGTAAATCTTGTTTTTATTTACTGCCTTCTTTTATTATTGAATATTTTTTCTTTCTTTCTTCATGTTGCCTTACTAATTGTATCATCCAATCCTTTGTTGTTTCTATGTATGTTAGTAAGCCAATAGTTGTTGTCTTGTATGACAATTCCAGCTGAATAAAACCTCTTCCACCTTCTTTACGGGGTATGTATAGACGCTCTAGATCAGCCTTTGTATGATGCATCTTATGCTTAGAAAGAAGCTTTCTTGTTTTAGCATCCATTCGCCTGATGTCGTTTAGAGTCCAGTTTAAGATGTTGAAGCTCTATTGGACAACTGGGATTGCAAGGCTATTAATGGCCATAACTCTGTTCTGAGAATTCAATTCAGTTTTTAATATCATTCGTAGCCTTCAATAGTACTCTTTACGCACTATTTCTTTCATTTATTTTGGTGAATGTTTTCACTCTCAGTTACACCTATGTATTTATAAGCTTCTTCTGGTTTCAATTCTTTTATTATTACAGCAGGGTCTAAGCAAATTGAGGATGTTTCTTGTATTGATCCATGTAAAACTGTAGCTTTAGCACATTTATTAAAATTGAATTTCATTCCAATGTCTTCGCTGAAGCATTTTACAGTTTGCAGAAGACCTTCCAGCTCATTATCATTCTTAGCATATAACTTTAAGTCATCCATGTAAAATAGATTGCTTATTTTCTTTTGGCCTATTTTATAACCACATTCTGTTTTATTAAGTTGACTGGTTAGTGCTATTAATGATATGCAGAATAGTAAGGGAGATAAAGAATCGCCTTGAAATATACCTCTTTTGATGTGTATTTCATCAGACTTATCGGTTCCATTTATATGATTGAGGTAAAGGATTGTTTGCCATATAGACATGCACTGTTTGATGAAATTAATGATGACGGGTGATATCTTGTATATATTTAAAGTCTTTAAAATCTAGGGATGTGGCACACTATCGAATGGCTTTCGATAATTTATCCAGGCAGTACTAAGATTTTTCTTTGTACTGTAGCGGTTTTCCAGGATCATTTTGTTAATTAGCAATTGATCTTTACATCCATAACTGCCACGTTTGCACCCTTTTTGTTCAAGCGGTATCATGTCATTTCTTTCTAAGAATAAATATGTCTGTTTTGTAAAAATAGATGTTAATAGTTTATATGTTTTCGGAAAACATGTAATTGGTCTGTAGTTTTTCGGGTTGTTTGTGTCACCATTCTTGGGTATAAGAAATGTAATTCCTTTGGTCATCCATGCAGGAATTTTAGTGGGATCGTCAACCATTTCTTGAAGTCCATTGGCTAGTTTTTTATGTGCTGTATTTAAATAATATAGCCAAAAGTTAGGAATTTTATCTATACCTGGGAATTTCCAATTGTGTGCTTTTTTAATGCAAATTTAACATCCTCTTCTGTAATTCCAGCCCATGTCTGTTCTGGCTTATTTTTCATTCGTTCTATCTCTTGTGCAATCCAATGTTCTTCCTTGCTATGTTCTTTAGGGCAAGCCCATATCTTTTCCCAGAACTGTGTAACTTCTTCCATTCTGGTTGGGGGGCTGTCACTTCAATTCTTTTTTTACCTATTTCCCTGTAAAATCACTTTGTATCGGTTTGAAAAATCTTGTTTTGTCTGTAAAATCTTGCTCTTTTCTCATAGCTTCTTCTTCTTCTTCTTCTTCTTATTATTATTATTATTATTATTATTATTATTATTAATTTTAATCTGTGAAAATTTCACGGTTTTTCTAATTTAATATTCTGATTAATATAATTCTTATTTTAATAACTGAATAAGCTGACTGTAACTTCTACTACAAAAAATTCCTGTTGAGATTCCCTTATCCCATTTTTAAATATTTGTGCTTAATAACTTTAACAAAATATTACATTAGCAACCATAATTACAAATGCTAGTCGTAATTGTAAGAAGTAAAAAAGTTTTCTTTTCTTATTTTTTTATCGTTTCATCACTATCAAAGCGACTCCGCTACTGATGCGCAGGAGGCTACATAAGAGAAGCATGAACTTTCAAGCAGGAGGATCGGGAAGAGAAAGACGAATCAGTTACAAAAGGTGTAAGAGAAGGGGCAAGAGAATGATGGGATTACCGGTGTGATGAGGGTTGCGATGGTTGAGTGAGAAAGGAAAAAAACAAAATACAGGGTGGTGTAGATTGGGGGGGGGAGGACAGGAGTCAAGTGGATGAGAGATGGAAACTGACATTCCATTTCAATTCCTGGAGATTGTAGCCGTCAGGGAAGCAAGCATAAATAAGGGATTTCTCACGCGGAGAGTGTAAGAAAGGAAGCTGATAGAGTAGAATTGGCGGATGCAGGTTTTTTATTTAAATGTAAAAGGGTGAAACTTTGTTGCCTGATTGGGTGTATGAGTAAATTCTCGTGGAGAGTGCGTCATTTAGGTAAGCTCGTCGGTGTATTAACCATAAAAATATTTTTCAAAATAGACAGAGGGAAGCCACATCCCGCCAGTGCAAAAGTGTCTAGAGTCGAGCTACCAGGTTGGGACCTATCACAGTACAGATTCTTCTTTGGAGCCTGTCAAGAACCCTGAGATGAATAGCAGTAGTGCCCGACCAGATATGACAACATTATTCAGTGCACGGTGCGATGGTTGATTTGTATATATGCAAGATGGACTCAGGCGGAATCAAATCTTCCTGTCCCGACTCAGTTACCCTAAATTCGCAGGATTTGATTTAGCTATGTCCGCCCCGCCAGATTTCCTTACGGAAGTAAGTGGCTGTGTCATCAGCTCAAATGCCTATTAGGAATTTGATCATGTCAGGGAGATCGTTTATGAAAATCAGAGAGAAGGTCCGGCCTAGGATATAGCTATGGGGTCACTAGCCTTCGTTTTCTAGGATATGGAGGCATGCCTTTTCAAGGCGACTTTCATTATGCAGCTTGATAAATACTGGATCAAACCAAGCAATCGTCCAGTGATACCATAGCATTTGCAGAAGTCCCGCGTGCCAAACCCTATCGAATGCTTTGGAGATATACAGGACAACAGCCCAAGTGTTGCTAGACTATTCGAGGGTCTGGTATATGTATTCAGTGATGGTCGTTAGAATATCGGCAGTAGACATGGCAAAGCGGAATACGTACTCTCTATCTAGGAATATTTTATCGGCGGTGAGATGTTGATCTATATCAGCATTGATAATAGCCAAGAACATATTGCCAAGAATTGGTAGGAGGCTGATAGTGTGCTAATTGGATAGGTCAAATAGTTGCTCTGAGTTTTTAAATACGGGAACCACAGAAGAAGTCTTCCAGCAGGCAGAAAAACAGGATGCATTGAGGCAGTAATTCAAGTCTTTGAAGAGGACAAAGGAGAGTTCATGTGCACATTTCTTTAAGAAGATGCCCAGGATTCCGTCTCCCCCGCTCTTCTTATAGGGGCCATAATCTCCTTCATCTTTGAGAAGATTGTTATACATCCTCTTTCATATTAAAAAACAGTGATCACATAGTAATCTGGTTGTTTCTTCTTTCTTTGTAGCAAAATATTCCTGTCTCAAGGTACTATACACTGCCCTTGAAATGCAACGTTGGCCATGCCAAAACGCTTTCGGCCTGTAGTGTCTCCCTTTCCGTCTTTAGTTAAAACAATTCCAAATATGTAAATACATGTACCAGATTGAATTTAGTATCCTTAGCCTGGAGTCGGAATTTTGGCACCACTTTTTATTGATGACGATGCATTTAGTATTCTTGTAGTTTATTTGTTGTCTTTTCTTTCCATTTTCTTCAGCTACCTTCTGTAGAAAGTCTTGTTTTCTTACTATGTCTGCTATTAGCATTGTACAATTTTCGTATCTTATATTTTTCTGATTGTTGCAGTCAGTGGCAAATCCGGTCATAACTTTTAAGTCTGTCATAATTGTCTCGCTGTTTGAGTTGAATATATCCAGTAAGAAAACATAACGTTGTTTTACCCCCTTTTCTGTCTTTGTATATATGCTGAACTCGTTTCCTGTCTTTACGAAAGAGATTTGCTGCAAGTAAACCCTATTGGTTACTTTAATGACTTTGTGAAATATGTCAAGGTTGTCAAGGTGGCAAACCACAATTACAAAGCTATAACATTAATGTAAAATGAAAGATCCTCATCGCTATTTTTTCGGAACAGATGTACAGATCTAACCGTGATATAAATTCATTCGTCCTAACGAGACAAGATATTGAGAAAGCTCCATTTAAATAAACTTTTAAAAAAATAAACCAAAGAAAATAAAATTATTCGTTACGTCTATTAAAAATATATCACCTAATCCTGACTAAGTGTATGTTAGTACAGATTAAAATGTTAAAACTTTAAAACGAAATGTTGCAGACCGCTAACAAAGTGAAGTAAAAGAGGCCAGAAAGAGTATATGAAAGAGAAACACTCTGTAATCTGGATATTTTCTCGCGATAATAAAAAAAAACACATGATTGAATTGATGTCCACGACATTTCTAATCAAAATAAAGAAAGCATATGGACGATTTCAAATTACGAAAACAAATGTAGGATATGGTGTTGACTATATTTTGTATGAAGATAAAGAAAACAGAAGAAAGGTCGTAAGTTAACTGCATGTCTCCTGATGATAAAGAAAACACATGAACGATTTGAACTTCATGATATTTCTCATGAAGATAAAAGAAAACCATGAATGATTTGGAATTCACGATATTTAACATGAACATAAAAAAAACAAATGAACAATTTGAAGTTCTATAGAAGGAAATTACCAGAAAACTGAGGGAAAAAATTGCATTTTAGGCTGTAAATTTACGCATGTATATTGGTTGTACAGTACTTACATTATTCGGACTATTGTCCTCATCTTTGTTGCCATTTGAACTACGTTCCGGCCGTTGTACTCTCTGGCCTTCTCTAGGTGCTAAGAATTTCGAAAGGAAACCTACATTACAATCACTGGGCGATATCATTCTCATTTTTTGCGTAGTAATGCATCGATTGGAAATCATGAATTATTTCCCTCTAACTCTGCAAGTTACTTGTTCGCCACTGCGTAACCTGGTATTGAAATCACAACTTTTTTGGTCAAGCCACAGGAAATATTTGAAAATAATCCCCAAACTGTTTCTCTTATGAAGCATTTAGGACTACTCTTGCACAGAGCAAGAAATTAGGAACTTTCCATAGAATATTTGTTAAAGGCTTTGACGGAGAAAAAGTGATCGCTATTATTGCGTTGACTGCTCTTACAAAACTATTTTCAAATGAACAATACAGATACCCGAACGGATTTGGCTTCTATGTGCCGTATCACTTCATGAGGTTAACGATAATAGCACTCCAGAATTTTCTGTCATCAGTAGTTCTTTGTAAAATTGGATTTTGTTATCTGCCCTTAATACCGTTCGGTCTTAAATTTTTATAGGCATGGTACCTTCTTTATTCGAATCTTTCCTTTGTCCCACTTTTCTTACGTATTCCCTGTTTGTGTCAAATTTTAAAATTTCCTAAGATCACTGTCATCATTATGTACCTTATAAATTGCAATTGTTCTCTTTTTGCTGCAATGTGTTAGTGTCGTCTTGGTTTTGTTTATCGTCGTTGCTTATGTAATATTTCAATACTATTTTAACTATCCTTTTTGATAAGCAGGTTTTTGTTGACTTGTGTTTTTCTTTTATCTATGAAGAGATTGTCCAGCATTTCAAAAGCAAAATATTGCTATAGAATTAACTGAAGAATGAATGGATAAATTCAGATATGTGACCATTTTCCATGAGGATATTTCAAGATATATACTAAAATATTAAGTAAAAACTCCATGGAAAATATAAGAGAGACAGAGAGAGAGAGAGAGAGAGAGAGAGAGAGAGAGAGAGAGAGAGAGAATAAAGGAAAATGCAGTAACATCTTTAGAAATTGGAAGGACATAAAGATATATAACAATATAAAAATACACATTAAGGCATCCAGAAGTACCATGCCATATTGAGGGAGATTTATATACTCGAAGTGTTCGATTCAAAATTCCTAGCAAATAAAGAAGGCCGGAGCGTAGAACGGTCGAAAGTTGTAAATATGGTAATAAAGAAGAGGTCAACAGTTCATACAATAGAAATCACATAAATACTATCCCGTCTCAGAAGTATTGACACTATAGATAAAAATTTAAATCTAATTTTTTATTTTATTTAGAAAGCATTAATAATGTCTAAAACTTTCTTCAACGTTTCTTTTGGACCTGCGAAAGCATTCGATACCGTGTGATTCGAATGTTGCATGCATGTGTAGAATCAAGCTGTGTACATATTTAACAATTATTTTGAGTTGCTATGTTCAGGTACAAAGATAGAAGATTCGGCATATGTTTAGATGGATTTTTAACATTTTCGTGTCAGGAACCCGACACCAAAGTTGATAAAAGTATTTTTGGTTTGTATCAAATATATTAGAATTAACAGAATCTACCATAAACTTTAAATTTAATAACTAAAAAACGAAATATTTGCAGACATATTTTTAACTGACTGCTGACACTGTTTCGTGTTATGATCCGACATTAAATTTTTGTAAAGTATTATTGACACACCTTATATGTGTATAAATGGGTGTCCATAAATAATACCCCATGAACATCCTCGAAATGTGGGTTCGATCTTCACTAGGTGTCCAATAATTTCGGCCTTGTGTCACATTTAAGCTGCGCTTAGAAAAAGACACCTCGGTCTAGGTGTAATGGTTAGCAAGCCCGTTTTGCCAGAACCTATTACAATTAAGTAGTTACTTCTATCCTCACAGGGTAACTCATTCTTCTGCCTTGTGCCACATCTAAGCGGCGCATAGAAAGTCAAATATATAGTATAAGCCTTTTATATGTATACATGTGTGTCTATATATAATATGCACCGACGTATGATAATAATTATTAATATATAATTAATAGCTTCTTTCATACTACAAACAGCACTGTCTTATTCACACCTGAACATTTTTTATATTTGTGTGTATTCCCATATGCATATTTATTTATAAATAGAAATGTGCGTTGGTGGTGCGTTGGTGTTGGTGGAGGGTTACACTTATATTGTCTTCTCAGTTATATATACTAATAACAAACAATTGTGCGTTGGTGGTGGTGGAGCGTTACACTTATATTGTCCTCTCAGTTATATATACTAATAACAAAAAATTGTGCGTTGGTGGTGGTGGAGCGTTACACATATATTGTCCTCTCAGTTATATATACTAATAACAAAAAATTGTGCGTTGGTGGTGGTGGAGCGTTACACTTATATTGTCCTCTCAGTTATATATACTAATAACAAAAAATTGTGCGTTGGTGGTGGTGGAGTGTTACACATATATTGTCCTCTCAGTTATATATACTAATAACAAAAAATTGTGCGTTGGTGGTGGTGGAGTGTTACACATATATTGTCCTCTCAGTTATATATACTAATAACAAAAAATTGTGCGTTGGTGGTGGTGGAGCGTTACACATATATTGTCCTCTCAGTTATATATACTAATAACAAAAAATTGAGCGTTGGTGGTGGTGGAGTGTTACACATATATTGTCCTCTCAGTTATATATACTAATAACAAAAAATTGTGCGTTGGTGGTGGTGGAGCGTTACACATATATTGTCCTCTCAGTTATATATACTAATAACAAAAAATTGTGCGTTGGTGGTGGTGGAGCGTTACACATATATTGTCCTCTCAGTTATATATACTAATAACAAACAATTGTGCGTTGGTGGTGGTGGAGCGTTACACTTATATTGTCCTCTCAGTTATATATACTAATAACAAAGAATTGTGCGTTGGTGGTGGTGGAGCGTTACACTTATATTGTCCTCTCAGTTATATATACTAATAACAAACAATTGTGCGTTGGTGGTGGTGGAGCGTTACACTTATATTGTCCTCTCAGTTATATATACTAATAACAAAAAATTGTGCGTTGGTGGTGGTGGAGCGTTACACATATATTGTCCTCTCAGTTATATATACTAATAACAAAAAATTGTGCGTTGGTGGTGGTGGAGCGTTACACATATATTGTCCTCTCAGTTATATATACTAATAACAAAAAATTGTGCGTTGGTTGTGGTGGAGCGTTACACATATATTGTCCTCTCAGTTATATATACTAATAACAAAAAATTGTCCGTTAGTGGTGGTGGAGCGTTACACTTATATTGTCCTCTCAGTTATATATACTAATGACAAACAATTGTGCGTTGGTGGTGGTGGAGCGTTACACTTATATTGCCCTCTCAGTTATATATACTAATAACAAAAAATTGTGCGTTGGTGGTGGTGGAGCGTTACACATATATTGTCCTCTCAGTTATATATACTAATAACAAAAAATTGTGCGTTGGTGGTGGTGGAGCGTTACACATATATTGTCCTCTCAGTTATATATACTAATAACAAAAAATTGTGCGTTGGTTGTGGTGGAGCGTTACACTTATATTGTCCTCTCAGTTATATATACTAATGACAAACAATTGTGCGTTGGTGGTGGTGGAGCGTTACACTTATATTGTCCTCTCAGTTATATATACTAATAACAAAAAATTGTGCGTTGGTGGTGGTGGAGCGTTACACATATATTGTCCTCTCAGTTATATAAACTAATAACAAAAAATTGTGCGTTGGTGGTGGTGGAGCGTTACACATATATTGTCCTCTCAGTTATATAAACTAATAACAAAAAATTGTGCGTTAGTGGTGGTGGAGCGTTACACTTATATTGTCCTCTCAGTTATATATACTAATGACAAACAATTGTGCGTTGGTGGTGGTGTAGCGTTACACTTATATTGTCCTCTCAGTTATATATACTAATAACAAAAAATTGTGCGTTGGTGGTGGTGGAGCGTTACACATATATTGTCCTCTCAGTTATATAAACTAATAACAAAAAATTGTGCGTTGGTGGTGGTGGAGCGTTACACATATATTGTCCTCTCAGTTATATATACTAATAACAAAAAATTGTGCGTTGGTGGTGGTGGAGCGTTACACATATATTGTCCTCTCAGTTATATATACTAATAACAAAAAATTGTGCGTTGGTTGTGGTGGAGCGTTACACTTATATTGTCCTCTCAGTTATATATACTAATAACAAAAAATTGTCCGTTAGTGGTGGTGGAGCGTTACACTTATATTGTCCTCTCAGTTATATATACTAATGACAAACAATTGTGCGTTGGTGGTGGTGGAGCGTTACACTTATATTGCCCTCTCAGTTATATATACTAATAACAAAAAATTGTGCGTTGGTGGTGGTGGAGCGTTACACATATATTGTCCTCTCAGTTATATATACTAATAACAAAAAATTGTGCGTTGGTGGTGGTGGAGCGTTACACATATATTGTCCTCTCAGTTATATATACTAATAACAAAAAATTGTGCGTTGGTTGTGGTGGAGCGTTACACTTATATTGTCCTCTCAGTTATATATACTAATAACAAAAAATTGGCGAAATGAGTCGCGTTGAAAACTTTTGAAAATTCCCTCGTTATCCTCATAACTATCCACCCCCACGCGTACACATACGAGCGCATAGATAAACGCACACACGCATATACATGTCTAATTTTCATTTACAATTTCAATGAACTCTTAACGGAAGCAGCTTTCAATAACTTGATTATATCAGCTGTCAGTAATAATAATAATAATAATAATAATAATAATAATAATAATAACGAATCACCAAGACCAACAGGAGACAAGGCCAGCCAAATGTGTACATAGTCACCAGATGAAACGCAATAATACTGTAATGGCGTCTGGCAAGATCTAAATCGATAAGCGGAAAGAAAAGTAATCGGAAATGAGACAAAACGTTTTGCCATATGTTCACTGCTGTTCGGTGATATTCGGTTTGTTGTCTGTGATTTTTTTTATATATGTGGCGCCACCGATTCTTTTCTAGTCAACTCACACCGCAACATACAAATGTCAAAGGTCAAACGATCCTGCGTGGTAACCGATGCTAAGACAAGGGCGTTTCCAATGAGATTTGTTTGTTTAAGTTTCCAATTCGTTGGTTGTCAATCTTCTATGTTGATTCAACACTGTCTCATATTTTATTACACATGAATAAGGGACAACTGGCGTTCGATGCGTCCATCACGTTGCTATGGACGGGATGGTTTTGTTAGCAGTTTAACGAGAACAGAGGCGAAATAGTTATCATGCATTATTGATGAAATAACTATAATGAATGCATTTGAATCTGCAAGACCCATCGGAAATAGCGTTTCCGTTTGTTCAACTTAGATCTAATAATCACATATTCATCAACTTTTAAAAACGAACGCATTTATGTTTGGAAATTTCGTTTCCTAAAATTCGGAAACATGTTACATTTATAAATTATCTTGTATTGTTTTCCGTTATCATTTTAATGATCAGTATTAAACTTACAGATAAATGGAATCTAGTTATGATCCCACAGCGGATATTGTATGATTTTCCGCCAGGCATCAAAGAAACCGTGTAAATTAGAGATTAATCTGGAACGGATCCTGGTATCTCCCTGTGGATGCACGTGAACTCACACCTGAAAGTGTTTTGGAGAGGTTGAAGCAATTTTATTATAAATGCGGTTATATAAACAAACGCCAAATTTCGTCCGGGGCAGTGTAACACAAATAGCCGATGGAATCAAAGGCTCATTTTTTTTGACGGAAGGCATCAGTGAGCGCTTGCTTACTACAGACTGGTAAAATGTATTTGACACAGAAATGGTGGAGTGTAAAATAAATATTTAATAATATTTTTTTATGTTATCTTATAAGTACTGACACTTTATTAGCTAATTAAATTTCAGTTGAACTAGGTGATGTCCCAGAACGAGAAATCAAGCAGCCGAGTTCGAATTCCAGTTGAATCCATTGCATGCACTTACGCACAAATAACCTTGGGAAAGGTATTAATCCGACTCTTCCTTCCAGTTATTGGTTAAATAACAGAACAGATTGGGTTCTATAGGCTTGGCTGGCAATCAGTCTACCGCAGAAAGCAATGGCAACCTACTGCGGGATAGTCTTCTGCCCAGTCAATCATGTCTCTTTCGAGACATGATTGCCCAAGCGTGTTTCCTCTATGGCACTTAACTAACTGATGTTATTGATGTGCTGAAAACTAATTTCACATATACCCACAGCCATGTGGTTTGATTACAAAGAAATCGGGAAAAGATAACGACAACAGATGCCAATATTTAATCGATTTCAAAGTAGTCCTCTTCTGAAACTACACGGTTTACTATTTTTTTTTATAAGCGTTTCACCCCGAGCAAGACATGTCACTGCCACTACTGTGCAGGGGGCTACGTAGAGTGGAGAAAGGCTGATTAAATATAGGAAATGACAGAGGGTAGGTGATAGGCGGGTAAGGATACCGAGAATGAGGGTTGGGTAGATGAGAGTGTTCTGAGAATAGTTGGGAGTTAGTGTGATAGGAGGTGTCTATTGCCCTTACATTTAAACACCTGGAGATTGTAACTGTCGGGAAAGCAGACTTGTGGAAGGGAGTTCCACAGGCCGGAAGCGCGAGAAAAGAAGCTGTTGGAGTAGAATTTACGGTTACATCTTATTTGTTTAACTGTAAAAGGGTGGGACCTAGTTGCTAATCTAGTATCTCGTGTAAATTCGTGCTTAGGCGGCACTAGTGATCTAAGCTCATCGGAGCAGAAGCCATGAAAGTACTTGTAGAAGAGGCACAGGGAAGCCACATCACCCCGGTGTGAGAGCGGCTGCAGCCGGTCTGCCAAGTCAGTATCAACCACGTTACAGATACTCCTTTGTATTTTGTCAAGAAGCCCAAGGAGAGCAGCAGGGGCACCCGACCAGATATGGCAACAATATTCAATACACGGGCGGATGGTAGATGTGTATATGTGAAGAATAGATGCAGGTGGGAAAAATTTCCGGGCCCTGCACAGGGAGCTGACTTTCATAGCAGCAGATTTGGCAATGGATTCAATATAGTCATTCCATTTGAGGTCCGCCGAGAGTGTAAGTCCAAGGAGGCGTAGTGTTTTACTCCCAGGGAGACAAGCCTGTTCCATGCTAATGGGAGGTAGGAGCGTTTTTCTATGATGGTAAATTCATAACAGCTTCGTTTTGGAAGCATTGAAATTTACCAACCATTTCCTCCCCCAGGTCACTACGGATTGGAGGTCCCTTTCAAGTACGGCAGCGAGGTTCACTTTGTCGTCCAGACCTGGTTTCTGATCGATGCGGGAGTAGATTGTTGTGTCGTCGGCATACATGCCAACTTGGGATCTAATGGTGTCGGGGAGATCATTAATGTAGATCAGAAAGAGCGTGGGACCTAGGATAGAACCTTGAGGGACGCCCGCATTCGTATGGTAGTTTTGGGAGGCATGCCCATTTAATACCACCTTCAATGTGCGGTTAGAGAGGAAAGACTGGATGAGGTCAAACAGATGTCCAGTTATCCCATAGCTCCGCAGTTTGCACAAGAGGCCAGCATGCCAGACCCTGTCGAATGCTTTGGAGATATCCAAGGCAACGGTTCGGGCTTCACCATTCTTGTCAAGTGCCTGGTATATGTACTCGGTAATGGTCGTTAGCATATCAGCAGTAGACCTGGTGAAGCGAAACCCATACTGTTTGTCAGAGAGAAGCCCGTTGGCCATAAGATGCTGAATCACTTCGGCCTTGATAATGGCTTCGAAAACTTTGCCAAAGACTGGATGGAGACTAATAGGACGGTAATTGGCGGGGTCTGAAGGTTCGCCAGAATTCTTAAATATAGGTACTACGCAGGAGGACTTCCAACAGGCAGGAAAGCAGGAAGCAGATAGGCAGAGGTTATAGAGTTTAGAGAGGACAGAGGAGAGTTCTGGGGCACATTTCTTCAGTACTATGACTGGGATTCCGTCACCGCCGCTCGCTTTGTGTGGGTCAAGTTTCGCAATTATCTTGGCGACCAGCGAGGGTGTAATGTGGACGTTATTTAGTTGAGCCTTAGTTCTGGGTGGGAAATCTGGTGTAGGTATTCCTAACGAGTCCAGTGTCGAATTGGTTGAGAATCTACGGGCAAAGCATTCAGCCTTGTTGGCTGTGGAGGTGAGAACTTCAAATTCATTGATTAGTGGGGGTATCGAATTCTTGTTCCTGCTGAGCACGCTTTTGCAGAGACGCCAGTAGAGTTCTTTTCATTCATGAAAGAATTCTTTGAACTATTTTTGGGAACTGTGATCTGCAGTCTTGTCGCATTCTTGTGATTTCCTTGATGCCTTAAAATAATTTTGAATATAAGTGTAATTTTTTGGAAAAAAAGTCGAAATCAGGTAAATCTTATGAATATAGTAACTGTGAAGTATAGGTTGCAATGAAAGGATTGTTGTCTAATTGATGCCAGAAAAATATATCGCTAGCATCTCATTTTAAGAGATATACAGTGAGCGATGGATGACTAATCGCCCACATGAGACGAACATAAAAATACCAGTTACTTCTCATTTTAACAAATATAAATTGTGCAATTGAGAAATTGTCGTCTTAATAACGCAAAAATTAAAAAAATGTCACTGATATCTTATTTTAACAGATATACATGGTGAGATATATTTACCAAAATTACACAAAAATACCTTGAAATATTAAAGAGTGAATTTCTTATTAATTTGGATATTTGTTTAAGCATGACTCTCATAGATTTCGGAATCTCCTGAATCTCTTCTAGGACGTCTCCTTCTTTATTTTGGTGAATGCTGCCATGACACTTACCTTCATTCTATTTTGTTGATCTCCCGCACAAAGTCTCCTCACACTGAATAATCAAAAATGCTGTTCTTTTGGGAATTACGAGGCCAGATATAGAAGATTGATTATTGTCTTCTCCTGCTAGTGCGGCAGGATGCAGATTCCTGTCCTATAGTATCTACCAGCAGCCACCCTATTGACCCAGGAAAGCATTAATCTTCGAGGCTCTTTATGAATCCAGATAGAATTGATTAAATGTGTAAATGTATTTTATTCGTTGCTGTTGATCAAAATGTCATATATCTTATTTTTGTGCATGCTCAGAAAATTATATATTTTTTATTTGTAACTATTCAATATTCCATATTTTATTCTTTGTAATTGTTCTAACTGTTATATTTTATTCCTCGTTATTGTTTAAAATCTCGTATTTTATTATTTGTAATCGTTCAAAAATTTATATCTTATTCTTTTTAATGAATCAAATTGTCATATTTCATACTTTGTAATTGTTTCAAATATATTATGTTTTTTTATTTTTTGTAACAGATCACAAAGTTATAGTTTTATTCGTTTTCATTGTTCTAATATTATATTTTTTGTTCTTTATATTTTTCAAAATGTTATGATTTAATTCTGCCTCATTGGTCAAAATTTCATATTTTATTATTTTTACTTGTTCAAAATGATATAAATTTTTTCGTCGTAAATGTTGAAAATATCATATTTTAATACTTTGTATAATTCAAAATGTTATATTATATTCTTCCAGTTGTACAAAATCGTAAAAGCGATTATTTGTAAGTGTTCAAAATTATGAATTTGTATGAAAAGTTTTCAACATTTATGTCAAACCTTTATTTTTACAGTGAATGTTTTAAGAGATATTTTTATGAATGAATATTATTCTAAGTTCTGCTTAGTTTATATAAAAGACATCAAAGAACTCATTGATATTATTTGATGACCTTACAAATAGGAATCTTGCATGCGACTATTCGTATTCGTTCGTTGGCGCAACAATAAAGCGAACTGGCTGGCAAAATCAGTTGTTATAGAAATATCCTTTAGAGCAGTCTTTTTTATATTCGTTGAACTAATAATAAATTAAACCACAAATCCCAACAATTACCGACTGAAGTAATTTGAGTAATTTTTTTATTTGTTTCCTGAAGGACTTTACCCCTTCAAATCTTTCCAAAACATCCTTATTTCAGTGCAAATGTAAATGCTGAACTCAAATCGATAATTGTTTATTGACGAAACCTATTTTATTCAATTTAATGACCAGAAAAATATCGAACTTCTTGTCGCTGTTTATCTCACCTCGTAACCACGCTTCAAAAATGTTATTCACTGCAGAATGACTTCACGCGTAGCTTGCCGATTTTAGGCCTATTTACTTTCTTTTTGCAATTACTATGCAGAAACTGAGTTCCGAAACCAAACAAATCGCGGAGTAATTGCTCAAAGGATGCAAGTAGGCTGAAATAAGTATCCTACGCTTGAAGTCATTCAGCGGTGAATCAGATATGAGAACGGTGTTAAGGGGTGAGATATGCTCCGATCTTTTCTGGTCGATAACATGAAAAAAGTTAGGTTTCTTCAATAAACAATTATGGATTTGAGTTCAGCACATGCATTTGCACGAAATTAAGGATGTTTTGGAAAGATTGGACGGGGTAACTGCCTTCGGGGAACAAATCGAAAATTTACCGTAATTTGGAAGTATTTCTAACTTATTCCTGGTAAGTCTTATAGTTTGTTTTCTTTTTTTTTTTTTTGGTTTATTTTACTCAGTGACCATATCACCAAAATAAAAATAAGACATATTTTTGCTTTTTTATCAAACTTTGGTCTTCTTTTTGTCGTTCCGTTTACTTCCCTTTATATTATTTCTTTGTTTTAAACTTGACAATAGTATATTAATATGTATTGAAAATATATGTTTCTGAAGGCACTTACGAATTTCAAGAAGGAATTACATTATAAAGAAATATAAAAAAATATTATTCAAACGCGTTGACCTTCTATCTAATATTAAGTCTCCGATGGGAAAATGACAAAGATGTGTTTTTAAAATTACTGAATGAAAGATATAGGATAAAATGCCCACATCAATATATCACGCTTTGTTTTCCCCTGTTTCCCTCACTTTCAATCCGTCCTGTGAGTATCAGATTTTCCAAGCCCTCATTCTTTATTAAATAATTAGTTATTTATTAAAGATCCTAAATGTTTAAATACTTCTGTACGAATGCTAGTTATAAATAAAAATGAATTATGACGTAGAAATATTAGTTATTTTAAACACGAGTGTATAAATAAATGCATAAAAACATTATGTGTAAAACGTACCTATTCTAAAGGCTTGTGTATAGGTTTTAATTATGAATAGGCAAAAAACTAATCATTATGTAGAAAAATGATTGCAGACATTATTATAAGCACTTATGTATAAATTCTGGTTAAAAAGATGATTATTGCTTATTGCTCCATATTTTATTTTAAACGGTTTAATATGGTCACTAATTATCAAAAACATTGTGTATAACCCCAAGTGATTCTAATATTCTGTGTTAAATCTTAGCTAAAATAAAATTTTGAAAAATATATAAAAAAAGAATTGTTGCGTATCGTTATTTTAACCCATGTGTAAAAATTCTAGTAATAAATTTATGAGAAAACTATTGCGTATAAACCAAGTTAATTTGAACACTTGCATTCTAACCTTAAGTTTATATTATAAAAAAGAATGTTTCTGTATAAACCCTAATTATTTCAAATCATTGTGTATAAAGCTAGTTATAAATTGAAGAAAAATCATGGTTTTATATAAATTATAATTTTTCTGAAGTGTGTTGTGGTGCTGTGGATAACAAATGGGAAATGAGATATCAACTGGAACGAGAAATGAGCCAATTTCGAATTCTAGTTGAATTCGTTGAATCCACTTACGCGAAATGAACCCTGGGAAAGATATTAATCCGTCGCTCCTCCTTTCTGCTTTGGGTATAATATCTGAACACATTGGTTGACAACCAGTCTCCCGCAGAAATTGACGGTAAACTACTGCGGAAAAATATTCTGCTCAATCAGTCATATCTCTTTTGAGACATGATCGTCCAAACGTGTATCATGTATGAGACTTAACTAACTGAATGATTCATAATATATTTGAAGAAAACTAAATAACATATCTGCCGGGACATAAGGTATAAACATCAAAAATGAAGTTTTAGGGGAGTAACTCGTGTGATCATTTGAAGAATCAGTACGTCATCAGTATGTGACATGAGTGATACTCGTTTAGCTGCCCATATCACTTTCGATCTATGGCTGACAAGGCTGAAGATTTTCCCCTAGTAATTTGCCATTTTTTAATGTAATGTTGCTGACAACCAAAGATCTCCGGCTATTCAACCAATTGCTGGAGGAAGAATACATGGATTAGTAGCTTTTCCAAGGGGATTTGCGTGTAAGTGAATGCAATAAATTCAACAGAAATTCCAAACTGGATCTTCGGTTTATCATTCTGAACCGATATCCAATACACCATAAGGGCCCTGGGTATGACAGTAAACTGCATTCGGCAGCAAGGCCCCTGACTGGAAGGCTGTGAGGAGCATGGAACCACGTTTTAGTTGCTGTTGTTCCCAGATCCACCCTGAACCGGAGTGGTAGCACCTGTTAGTATCCCAGCTATGGGCAAATAGTTAACCCTCCAAACAGGGGTCAAAACAAAATGAAGGTATAAAAATAGACTTTTCCAAAAATATATACATAAAAATAGACTTCTGAAGAAAAAATATACATTTCTGAAGGAAACATATTAGTAACAATAGATTTTTGGAGGAAAAATTGATTGTCATAATACACTTTTAAAAGAAAAACTTAATTACCAGCAATAAATTTTTCAATATAAATCTAGAAGACGCCTTTAGTTTTCTAAAATAAAATAAAAAATCTGACTGAATCAACCTTCTCACTATAACCAAACATTAAAAATACACCTTAAAACCCTAAATTTTGGCATTTAAATAACACACAGAGGTTGATATGCCGCTAAGCAAAACTCGAACTCAAACTCAATACATCACAAAACAATTAAAGATTAGTTTTTAATTTATAAGTATACAATAGCCTAATACAATAGTCTATTTGTAGCTTAAAATATACGATTTTCTATTCTTCTGCGTTGGCGCAGATATTTTCTGGGAATAAACGTATTTCAAATTCTAGATTATTCACTATTCTTTTTCAAATACGAATATGTCTTACAGAGAAAATGTAACACACATAAAAAAATATAATTATTTGCTTTTCAAATAGTCAACTACCCATAACAACTCATCATTTCACAATTCCCACCCGTATTGACAGAAACATGAAAGGGCTCCTTTATAAGCAGTGGCTAATTTGATTTGATCAAAAATGTTAAGAAGAATTGAAATCTACAAAAATTCTATTTTTCTCGTTCTAAAAATATTTTCTAGAAGTCCTCTAAATAATATTTTCAACTGATTTCTTATCTATATATATAAAAAGCAATCTGTGAGTCTGTGTGTGACTGTTCCGTATGCACGCCTACATTTTTAAGCTACGCCATTCAAACTATCTAGGGACACATAGCCAGGTTGACATATACTTCTTGAGTTTTAAGTTCAGCAATTTTCCCCTTCCACTTTTTGGTAAATGGAACCGATTTTTGCATTTGCTCCGTAAAACATCTATGATCTAAGATGTTTGCTACATTGCGTCACAGATATCAAATCATACGTGTCGGCCAACGCGACTAAAATATTTTTTAAAAAGTGAGCCTTTATAATTAATTTTAGTTACGACATTTTAAAAATTCGTTTGGTCAACAAAAAATGTGAATACTTTTTCCCGTAATTCTGAAACAAAAGAAATATTAAAACAAAAGTATTTTTCTAACAAAAACAAAATATGTAAAAAGAAAATAGTTAATTTAATTGTTTAAATCATTTTTTTAAATTTAATATTTCATACTTCAGAAAATAAAATTGAAAAAAAAAATAAAGCTTTTTTTTCGCAAAATATTTCAAGCAGGAAATCAACTGTCTGTAATTTGTGTGGCATTTGTAAATTTTCCCTCTAAAATTAAATGTCCACATTTTTAAATATTCGTCGAAATTGTCAGACCTGAGAGCGTAATCGTTTTTATATTTCTAATTTCTGTAAAACAAAATAAATAATGTTTATTTTTATGTTAAATTCAATAAAAAATGTCAATATTTTTCCCCGTAATTTGAAACAAAAAAAAGCCAATGTTGTTTACAATGTCACACAAAACATCAAATCACGTTTGCGCAAAACAAAAGAAAATCCACTTTTTGTAATCCTGGAAATTGATACTAACAGCTTCAGCTCTCCTTTCCAACTTTCAATAAATGATTTCCATCTACTCCCTTTATTGGCATCTTTGGACTGGCAATGTCATGCTATGATGCTAGTCTATATATATAAAGGGCAATCTGTGAATCAGTGTGTGACTTTTCCTTATGCACGCCTACAGTTTTTAAGCTACGCCATTCAAACATTCTAGGGAAACATATCTACAGGAAAGCCAGGTCAACACATTTTGAGTTTAAGTTCAGCAATTTTCCCTTTCCCATTTTTAGCCGATGGAGCCGATTGTTTATATTTGCTTCGTAAAACATCTAAGATCTAAGATGGTTGCTAAATTATGTCACAGAAATCAAATCACACGTGTCAAACTCGACTAAAATTAAAAAATAAATGACCCTTTATAATTCATTTTAAGTCCGACGTTTTAAACATACATTTTGTCAACAAAAATGTGAATATTTGTCCCCGACATTTTGAAATAAAAGATATATAAAAAAAACTGTTTTTAAAAACAAAACCAAAATATGTAAAATAAAATGTGCCAATGTTTAATTTAATTATTTCAGTATTTTTTTTTCAGATTTAATATTTCATATTTCATAAAATAAAATTTTAAAAAAACTATTTTTCGCTAAATATTTCATGCAGGAAATCAACTATCTGTAACTTGTGCGGCATTAATGTAACTTTTTCCTCTAGAATTAAATAACTATATTTTTAAATATTCTTTGAAAATTTCAGAATTAAGTGTGTAATAGTTTTATATTTCTAATTTCAGTAATGCAACAGAAAAAAATTATTTTTATGTCAAATTCATCTAATCAACAAAATATTTAAATATTTTTCTCCGTAATTTCGAAACAAAAACAAACACAATGTTGTTTATAATGTCTCACAAAACATCAAATCACGTTTAAGCAAAACAAAAAAAAGATTTTTTAATGGAATTTTTTAGCAATTTTGAAACAACAACTTTTTATATAATTAGTTTTATATAACCAATTTTTAAAATGTTCTGAGTTACACGGGCAACGCCGGGCTATGATGCTAGTGTACTGAATTTCTATTCTTTTTATTATTACTGTTATTATCATTAAAAACAAATATTTTTAATTTTAACTAAAGTATTTCCCGATGACATCACATCGAGAGTAAAGCTGATCTATCCGACAAATTAAAAATAGCAGCCAATGTTCCAAACCATCTCACGTCCAGGAAAAACTGTGGCAAAAAAAGACTTCTTAATGGTAATTTTTCCAAAATTAAAATTTTCTCTAAAAAAAAAACCCTAGGTGCATTCTAACATCATGGCTGATACTAACCTTCAGGAAAATTACTTGTTGCGCCTTCTCGTGCTAACGTTGAAAGTTCACATGAATCAGAAAGAATAGATTAAATCTATTGGTAGAAAATCCAGCTGCTAATAAAGTTAGTTCACTGTGTCGTGCAAAACATTTTTCTCTCATAATCAATCTTTCGTGTCTACAACTCTACCCTTCGTCTATGAATAGAATATTGCATCTACATGTGGTCTGGTGACCCTGTTATTTATATCGATCTCCTTGATAAAATCCAAAAAAGATTCCGCAATACATTCTGTTCGGATATGGCGTCTCTCCTTCAGTCCCTTTCCAATCTTTGTGCAATTTCTATAAATACATTGATGATAATTTTTCAGATGAAATTTAAGCGCACAGTAATTCACAGTTGAACTCTTTACATGTAGCCGGAAGTTCTATGCAAACAGTTTCCTTTCTTTTTTAAAATTCCCTTCCTGCTCCGTGCTTTCAAGCTAACTTTAATCTGGAAACAATTGAAAGCAATATCAGTTGTTACCTACTCTCCTTCTGATTACGTGGTCTTCTTCCTTCTCATTAATGATTAATATTTCCGTTCCTAATTCTTCCACATCTTTGGGTCTTACTGTTTTTGAAATCTTCCAAGGAATGAAGCCTTTTGAAAAAAAAGCAGCTGAATATAATGTCTTATTCACAATTTGTACAATTATTTTAACATCCACTTTTAACATAATTCTTAAAAACTAATTTGTCCCACTTTTCAAAATATATATTTAATATATATTCTGTGAAGTTTCTCATAAGAAACTTCACAGACTTTTGTCTTTAAATTCTTTCAATTATCAAACACTAATAAATCGAGAACGACTAATATGGATTCTATTATTTCGATAATTTAAATAATTTAAAGACAACACTCTCCTAGAAATTAATCTGAAACTTTGACGAATAGATCGGCAAGAAACTCAACAAAAATACCCCATCCAATAAAGAAAAAGCTTACATCCATATGAAGGTGAAACTGACAATTCTTATAGGATCACTGAATTTAAGCAAACTCGAGCATGGTCAATACCTAAACCTGTGACAGCTTGGGAAGCGCAGGTCCTGTAATCTTAGGTATTTTTCTTAATCTATGATTCTTGTCCTTTCAGGACCTAAACGATAATGGCCTTCCACGTCTCATTATCCCTTGTGTCTCTTAGCACAATTTATCATTTTACACCGCGTAACCTCCGCTCTGCCATCCACCTGCTCACGACCGTCAAGTGTGTTACACGCTGATTTCTCCTGTCTTTCTTTCCCTTTTATCTGGCCTGTTAGTGTCAGATTCTCCAAGCCCTTCTTTGTCATTGCCTGTCTCACGGACTTTAGCTAACTTTTCCTAATACTCAGTATCAATTTCTCTTTCGTTTCAAACTTTTTCAAAACATCATCATTGCTCACGTGCTCGATCCATGATATCCGCAGCCTCGTTCTGTATATTCACAATTTAGTTATTTAAAGTTTTTTCTTTCATCTTTGTGAGATTGTCCAGCATTCACTGGCATATTGAAGAATTGACATCAGATAGCAATCCAGTACTCACTTCTTTGTTTCTCGTGAAATCTTCCTCTCTTAATACTCTACTAAGCCTCAGGAATGCGGATTCACCCTGCCAATTCGCTTTCGAATCCCACTGTCGTACATTTTGTCTTCTGTTAAAAGACCTTCCAAATAAATATTTGTACCTGCTTAATTTTAGTATCCCCACCTGCGTTTGTCATTTTGGACTGCTCTTTTTTGCTGATGACCATGCATTCGTTTTTCTAGCAGTTTAAATGTTGTCTTTTTTATCACTATCTTCAGCAATGTTGAAATGGATTTTTGGTTCAGAAATAGGTGAGATAAGTTAGGTTCGTTATACTCATTTGCACGCACATATATTAAGGAACGGTGCAAATCGGTCTCTTCTCTTATCAAAGTAGTTCTTAGCACTTGAATTAGTAAATCTTTATTATCTCAAAAAAAAATTAACAAAATGAAAAACATTTTGTGAATTTAAATAGGCACTAAGTGTCGATGAACTGTAAATATCGAATCAATCAATCAAGCCAGAAAACTATGTAAAGAAATTCTGCCCACTTGTAGTTTTGTCTTGAAGGAAAAAGAAATCTGCGCATTCGAAAATATCAAAATATATTAAAGACGCTGCAAAATAGGGAGGTGTATAATAATTGGCGAATTTGCTGACATCTCCAAAAACAAAAGGCAAAAATGAAAGAAATGCCTCTGGCTGTTACAGTGTTTTCGCGTTACAGAAGAGTGTGCTTCAGAATTGAGTGTCAATAAGTTCTATTTGTAAATTAGACAAAAACAACAGGAATTACTGGAGAAGAGAATATGTACATTAATAACGGCGCCGAACCTATTCTATATTAGCCTTATTTGTTATGACAAAAACATCGATGGAAATATAATCTTCATCCGTATATGAAATGGTTTTATTTTCTTACAAATTAAGAAGGAGCAACTAAAAACATGTAACGGCTGTAATACCTGCATAACTGGAAGTGGCTTGGTCCCTTGTCTATAAAGCAAAGGATTAATATATTCGCGGAAGAGATGTTATGGAAAAGTTTGCATGACCGTAAGTAAAAGTTTGTTTAGAAGAAAAAATTTACAAAAAGGTTTCAATAACAACATTGCTCTTTTTCTTGACCACTATGAATATGTAAATGCTTCGGACTGTCGAGTGTTACTTCATTTTTCTTAATCTTAATATATATATATATATATATATATATATATTGTCTCATTATATTTATTCATCTATCGGCTTATCTACCTAACTAATTATCAATTCTGTTTTTTCATATCTATCTATCTATCTATCTATCTATCTATCTATCTATCTATCTATCTATCTATCTATCTAGCTGTCTATCTATCTATCTATCTATGTTCTTAAATAGTTACTGATCAAGTAATAACTATATATCTGTGTATGTATGTATGTATGTATGTATGTATGTAAGAATATGTCTCAGTCTGTTTATATCTATCTATGTCTATCTATCTCTTTATTTATTTATCAATCTAGCTAGCTAGATATTGATAAAATGATTTACTGAGTAAAACAGGCAGAGGGATATATACAGATATAAATATTTAGAACCGAACATGAAAGCAAGTCTACATTTAAGAGAAAAGGGGAACAAAACGCCACTCTTGGTCACATAATCAGGAAAGAAGTTTTGGAAAATATGATATTCACAAGTCTGATGAAATTCAAGATGGACAGAGAAATTTATGAATAACCTTTTTGACGAACAAGAGTGAATATATGAAGGATCAAATTTAGAAATGAAAAGTAAAAAGACTACATTTATTACCAACTACAAAGGACATAGAGAATCTCGCATATCCATGATTGCATACGTTTCTAAGAGACACGGTATATAGAAGAAAAGTAAGAATTGTAAATGAATGTCGGAACAAAGTTTAGGAGAGATAAGAGAAAAAGAAAATGTATTAAGAGAGACAACGGATGGGAAATTTTGGAAATCTAAATTCGCTTACCTCATGAGGAGGAAACGGTAAATAAACAAGTACTAGTCAAATGTAAGCAATTTTAACATCGTCTAATTTTTAAAAAGATTAACTTTATTAATAACAATATGACAGCATTTTACAATAATGTCATCGCTAGCCTTTTAAAGTGAAAGAGAATATTAAATGTTTTTTTTTTTCTTTTAGAATAATCTTTTTAGCTGTGTGTAGCAAAAAGAATTCTAAGTGTGTGCAAACGAAAACATATTTCGTGACACTTCCGAATGAGCACAGTATCCGAACAGGTGTCTATGGCAGAATAATCGCTTCCCATTTGATGTAAAATTAAATGTTATCGGCCCTTATCATTCGCATAACGATTTCACATAAATAGTTGTAAGATCTTGTTCATTTATTTTCTTCATTCATCAGTGGACTGAGGAAGTTTAAAAATGGAAACGAAATCGTCACTTATATTTAACATCAGGAAAACAGATGAAATTTTAGAGCACAGATTGAAGAAAGGCGAAGTAGATTTTGTGATGAACTTAAGACAAATTTATCGAAAGTGGGACAGAAGTAAAAACGCATAGAATATCTTGAAGGCTGGATCACAGCAAGTTGCTCTCGTCAGAAAACATATTGCATATTTATAAATCTAATATTTACCTGTGCATTGAATACTGCTGCAATATCTGGTCAGCTGCGCCTGCTATTTTTCTTGAGACCCTGAACTAACTCCAAAAATAATCTGCAATATAAACCTTATTGACTTGGCAACTCGTTTTCTGTCACTTTCTCACTGGCGCGATGTGGTTTTGTTTTTTCGTCTTTTCTGCAAGTATTTTCAAGGCAACGGCTTTGTTGAGATTTTTGCCCTGATATCCCGTCTATAATGATTTATTTGTTCAACTAAATTGTCATCAAGGTACCACCATTTTACTTACGAAATCATTAAATGTAACCGTCTCTTCTAATCTGACAGTTGTTTTTCTTACACCTCCGCTTTGTAGAATTCACTTCAATTTGCTTGCTTCCCTGATAGCTACAATCGCGAAAAGTTTAAATGACACGTCAAATTGCCAATATTTACCTACTTGATTCTCATCCATTTCTTATTTTTTCTTTGACATCCATATTTTATTATTTTACTGTAACTTCTGCACACCAGCGGCATTTCTGTCTTGCTTAAGATGAAATGATTATAAAATAATATTATATCTATGGTAAGAAATGTTATTTCACTGTGTCGTTTTTACAGACATTTTCTCGACTGATTACAACGCTATATGTTCAAAATATTGCTGCCCAATCAAGTCGTTTGATTCTGATATGAATTTAATGAAGCTTGATAAAATTTAAAGAATAAACAAATGGTATTTGATCTTAACCTCTAAACTTGGATACAATCACTTAACAATCGAACAAATTAAAAGACTTGAAATTGACATATTTCTTCCATTCAGTGAAACAGCCATTAAACCATTCTTTCATTTGACATGTTTCCCGTATGTGGAACTCGCTACAATTTGTTTTCTTCCTTGATAGTTACAATCTCCAAATGTTTAAATGCAAAGTCAATTACTATCATTTATTTCCTTGTTTCCCATCCATCTCTTATCTTTTCGTAGATATTTTCTGTACCTTCATTCTCTCATTGTAACTCCATAAACAGTCGCATTTCTGCCTTGCTTAGGTTGAAAGGATTATATAAAAATATTAAATCAATACATATGTACAGAAACATTTTAATTCAACAATTGTGTTTCTTTACTAGGTTTTGATATCATGTTTTTTCAACCATGAACTCAATGTTATTTACACAGGTAGATCTTGATTTACCTGTAAATATCTTATTCAAAGACAAATATTACCTATTCTGCTGGTTGAACACAAATATCATTACGAAATCATGAATAACACTTCTTACATACGTTAAAGGTTTACATATTATTTATTGAAACAAGTATTTTAGAAAAGGTTGTTAGCATTACTTGATGAAAATATATAGATCTATATATATGAGGACAGTGAGTTCAATACCAAAAAGCCTGTTTCAGGGTTGAACGCATTCTTCTTGAACGGAAGTGTGTGCGTGTGTGTGTGTGTGTGCGCGAAAGATAGAGAGAGAGAGAGAGAGAGAGAGAGAGAGAGAGAGAGAGAGATTTAAACTGCACATGTGCCCTAGTGGTCATTATCACAGTAAAACTGATGTACCGTTGTGTGACCAAGACAATAGAATGTTTCGACAAATGAAAATCAAATAGCATTTAATAGCACACTTATTAATTCAGAAAAATAATTATTTTCACTATTCAGTCCGTTGAATGCCATACGTGATAAACGATTTGTGCGATCATGTCTCGAATGGGACATGACTGACTGGGCAAAAGATTGTGCCGCAGTAGTTAGCCATTGATTTCTGTCGTAGACAAGTTGCCATCCAAGGCTTTAGAGTGCAATATATCCTGTTATTTAACCCATAACTGGAGAGAAGAGACGGATTAATACCTTTCGCAAGGGTATTTGCGCGTAAGCGAACACAAGGAATTCAACAGGAATTCGAACTTGGCTCCCTGATTACACGTTCCGTGTCGATATCCACTGCTCTACAAAGCACAAAGCTTTTCACTAAACAATATGCATAGACAGTGGGCAAAAGCCAATGCAATAATAAATGTTCACGACGCCATAAATATTTATTTAACTGAAACGTCCAACCATTTTTGTTCTTTGTGTATATAAACATATCCATACGCAGGAAGTAAGTAAAAGATTGTGGGGATTAAGAAAGAAAAATAATTTATTGTCCAGACATAAAAATCCGAGGGGTAGAGACAGAGATTCAAGATTCGATATCAGAATAAGACATTTCAGTTACGTCTGCATCAAAGAATCAAAGTCAAAATTTAACAGTGTCACAGGAATTAAAGTGCAGTTTGGGAGGAAGAAACGCAGGCACAATTGGGGCAGACAGGGTAAATTTAACGATAAAATTATGACATAAAAAAGATTACATGGAGACCTCGACCTCGATCATTTTTAATATTAATAAAATTAATATTACTATGATCTGGTTCAGATGATTTGACCTATATCCTTTTGCGGTTTTTGGATTTAATATATATATATATATCAGTCAAAGTGCCATATGTGAAACACGCTTGGGCGATTATGTCTCGAAAGAGACATGACTGACTGGGCAGAAGATTATCCCGCAGTAGGTTGCCATTGCTTTCTGCGATAGACTGGTTGCCGACCAAGGCTATAGAACCCAATCTGTCCTGTTATTTAACCAATAACTGGAAGGAATAGACGGATTAATACCTTTCTCAAGGGTATTTGCGCGTAAGTGAATGCAATGAATTCAGCTGGAATTCGAACTCGGCTTCCCGATTTCTCATTCCGAGCCGATATCCAATGCACCACAACGCACATCCGCCATATAGACGTTTAATATTAAAGAAATGCAAAAGATGCTGCCATTTCAATTTGTTTTAAATTCTTGTGTTTTAATTATTTTCTAATATTCTAGTCATAACGTATGCATGAACAGTCGGCATATTCTGTATATTTATTCGATTTTTATGCATTATGAAGGATGATTTTATTTCCAAGTTTGACTGAAATTATAGAATTTTATATATTGATGTGGACCCAAAGTGGGGGCCACGGAAGGAAAACACGAAACACGGGTTAGAGGTAAAGAAAGATACATGAAACAGAAAGGTTCCAAAGAATAATGTAGAGTAAGCGGAGCTTAATATCCAGTGGTGTCTGATATTGGTAGTCGTACGCGACTGCGCATTACTGGTGCAAGAGTATTTTGTTGGTCTTTCTACTTAAGGCAACATGTGACACAAAGTCCTTTTATGTGAGCCCGGCCAAAAATATCTCTCTATCTTTCTTCAGTCGTGATTACTCTTCGACGGGGCAACGACTGGATCAGCGCTCTCCACCCTAAGGCAGAGACTGACACTGACAAAGGTAGCACTACTGGTGTTACAATATTCAGTTGGCCTTTCCACTTAAGGCGAAATGTGACACAAGGTCTTTTTAATGTGGGTCTTACTGGCCATATAGCCCGGCCAAAATATTTGTCTATCTTTCCCCAGTCGTGATTCTAACCTTCGGCGGAACCACGACTGTGTTAATGCTCTCTGCCGGAAGACAGAGAGCGCTCTCCACTCAAAGACAGAGAGCTGAAGGTGACAAATATAGCACTACTGGTGCTACTGCCATAATACTACCTTTCACATAGGAATATAGTACTGGAAGCGTCTATGATGTAGGTAAATATTGGTCTCAAAACATATATGTACCTAGAATTGTAGAAATATTTTACATTTTTCAAATTGGATTATTGTTGTCGTGTACATTCTTGTTGTTTCATATGTGAGGAAAGAATGACAAAGAATGTCATCCCACAATTTATCTAACGAGCTTCTGCAAATTGTTGGTATAACAGGGATAAAAGATCAAAAATTACAAACGTACTAAGGGCCACAAAAGAGAGCAATAATTGCTTATATTCACATGGGAACGGCACAGAGAAGAGGAAGAAGAAAAACAAGAGAATATTGAGTAATTTTGTGGCAGATATAAAAAAAAAACTCTTGAGGCAACTGTGATGCGGTTCTAAGGATTGTGTTGCTATGACATCTTAAGAAAAAATAGTAATAGAGACAATACAGTTAAATATAATATCATAATGATAACAGTTGGATCTATTACATAGTGTGAAAAAGTTCTTGAAGAATTTTACAGAGAAAATAATAAAGATAGGTAGTGTAGAAGAAAACTGAAAAACATTATTCAATGATCATTTCTGAATGTATAGGTGAAATGTGTTGGGAGGACGTGTTTGTTGTTAAGTGTTGCTTATATGAACAACTCTTTTGAATTTGGGGTTAACCATGGTCTTTTATGTTATCTATAACTAGAAAGACATCTGACATAAAAGTAAATATTATCAATACAATGATTCCATGCAAAAAGTTGTAAGATTGAAGCATTTTTAATTTATTTTTATTTATTGAAAGTTGGAAAATAACTTGACATTTGAAAGAAAACATGAAAAGTAAAATAAAAAAGAGTGTCCAATTTGCACCCATAAAATTTCCATAATTGATCAGAAATTGTAATCTTTGTTTACCAAATTGAAATAAGAAAATAAATGAATTCAGGCGATCCAATAAAAATGCAGTAGCGTCGTTTTTTATGGGAGCTGCAGCACTGTAATTAATATGAAAAATTTATTTATGACAGGTTCCAAAACTAAGTAGAAACTATGATATATGGGAACGTATACAATACGTAATCTGTTTTACCAAGAATATTATGTATTCTAATCGTCCACTTACAAACGAGATCTTTGTGAAAAACAATTTAATTTCATAAATAAAATCTTGTGAAGTCATTAAACACTCACAGTTTTCAGTAAAATTAAAATAAAGACCTTGTTTAAGCGATAAAGAAACATTAGAGGGTTTTTTAAAGGCATGTTACTTTTCATTTGGAAGTCTTCATTTTAATCATAATTATTATATTAAATCAACACAACAATTGATATGTTAATTTTGCTTCATTTAATCTTTCAACTAAATGTCCTAGATTTTTTCCTTTGTAAAAATGTCTAATAAAAGTAATTGTCTGCATTTGTTATAAAATTATTCATGACATGTAAATCTCAGATATTTATACTTTTAATTTCGAAGGAAAAACTGGAGAAAACGATATTTTTTTTAAATATAAAAGCAGAGAGTTACGGTTTCTCCGCCTAAATTTCTATGACCGTATCAAAAAGGGTGATATAGTGTAAGTTTTTTCAGACTTGGAAAAGGAAAGCTTAATAAACATGAAAAACTACGTCCAATAATGCTCATAAAACTACCAGGTAATATCCAATGCTTACTTCAAGGAACCCCAAGACGGTTACGGGCATTAAAAAACTTAAAAAATAAATGTCAGTGAAATATCGACGAATAACAGAAATGCTGAACTATACCATAAAAAATAAATTAGATCAGAGTGTGAGAATGATCACTTTCAGAAAGTATGACATAAAAATTGAAAGCTCAATCCAAAAGCCAAAAGATGACATTCCAACTAACATTATTATGAACCTGGACAAATTTCATTAGAAACAAAACAAATATGGTGCTGAAAAGTTATGCAATATCGATATTGCTATATAACAGTGAATTCTTGACAATTCTCTCAGATGTGGTCACAAAATGAGGCAACAAAAATCTTGTTCTAAAGAAAAATTGTTAGATTACTATGGATGGAACATGAAAGCAACGGCCAAATTTAAACGAACAAAATAGAATCAGAATAATACAGTGGAAAGTTATACGAAGCATAATATGAAATTAGGGCTTGGAGAATCTGATACTCACAAGACATACTGGCAAAAACTAGAACAGAGGATTTCAGCGAGTAAGCGATCTAAAGAAGTCGTGTAAATCAATAACTAAATAGGATTGTTTGAAGTAATTTAACGGTAAATTTTACTATGATCTATTAAGGAAAGTGAGATTTGCGCCATACAATACAATAATGCTACAATAATGTAACAATTAATACATTACGCAATACAATAATGTTGCAACAATGTAAAAAATGCATTAAGCAATACAATAATGTTACAACAATGTAACAAAAATTCATTACGCAACAACATAATGTTACAATAATGTAACAAAATTAATTACGCAATAATGTAACAATAATGTAACAAAATACATTACGCAATACAATAATTTAAAAATGTATTACGTAATACTGTAACAATAATGTAACAAAATATATTACGCAATAAAATAATGTTACATCAATGTAACAAAAATACACTGCGCAATACGATAATGTAACAAGAATACATTACGCAATACAATAATGTAACAAAAATGCATTACGCGATACAATAATGTAACAATAATGTAACAAAATGCATTACGCGATACAATAATGTTAGAATAATGAAACAAGAACCCATTACGCAATACAATAATGTTAGAATAATGTAACAAATATCCATTACACAATTCAATAATTTTACAACAATGTAACAAAAATGCATTGCGTAAAAGAATAAAGTAACAATAATGTAACAAAAACCCATTACGCTATAAAATTATGTTAGAATAATATAACAAAAATCCATTACACTTCAATAATGTTTCAATAATGTAACAAAAATACATTACGTAAAAGAATAATGTAACAATAATGTAACAAAATATATTACGCAATACAATAATGTTACATCAATGTAACAAAGATGCATTATGCAATACAATAAAGTAACAATAATGTAACATAAATTCATTACGCAATACAATAATGTAACAAAACACACAATACAATAATGCAACAATAATGTAACAAAAATGTATTACGCAATTTCTAGACACATGATTATTTAGAATGAATTAAATAATTTTACATTTCATGAATATTTTTAGATTTTTCATATCAAGATCTTAAACCAAATCTGGAAATATTAAATGTATCGCTAAAGCATCAGCAGTGTTTGTAAAAGACATAATGACATTAGTAAATTACATTAGACGCCTATTTATATGAATGGATACAGACCCACCAGATCACGCAGTAGGCATCATTCTTCACATTAAACACGTAAAAAGACATCATTTCATTTTATCAAACGAACATAAACAATGAAATGCATGCAAATATATATTGAAAAGTTTTTCTCGTTACACAGGGTGAAGCAATTGTTACGCTCCCTTGGGATAATTTTAAAAAAATATAATTGCTAAAGTCAATTTTATTTACTAGTCATTTGTTATATGGACTGTTAAAAATATTTCTTTTTAAAAACTCATTTTAATTCAGTGTCTAGAGTAGGAATTCGCACGTTGATGATTATCGTATGTCATTTTGCTGCATTCATACGTAATTCTCTTTTTAAATTATACAATATTTCTTGGGCATGTCTGGTGAACAACTAATTTTAAATGGCCTCTCAAATTAAGAATTTATCAAAACATATTAGACATTTAAACATTAATATTTTATCGATCCTCACGTTTCATTACTTTTGTTTTACTCTGTATATCTAACGGCTACAATATATGTTGAGAAACTGTCATTTCCATATCTTTACATAATATAGGCCTCTCACCTAGGTCTTCTACACAGGGCATGAAAATTTTTCACAAATAAATAAATCATTTTTAATTTGATCCAATGTTAAATAGTAAAAATTATTTCTGGCGTTACCCCCGGTTTAATATCAAAACAAAAGCATCAAGACAAAATAATGCTAATGAAAAGGTTCTCCTAAATGCTACATGGCCTAACGTCCAGGTTTCAAGAGTATGAAATAACATCATATCTGAACGAAATAATATTGTGACTGATGTCTTATCGAGTTTCACAGAGATTGGCCGGGATATGTCAATGAGACAGGTTTTATAATGGGAAATAAAAAGAGAATCACCATCCTCTAAAAATTATTCCTTGAAGTAATTATCGAGATAAAGTATACCAAAACAATGGCACTGATCTGGAAAAGAAAATAAACCAATGATAGCAAATTTTAATTCATCATAGAAATGTACAAAGTGGGACAAGTAAATACTAATCAGTTCAATACCTCGACGTATAAATCTGTTTATATAATTTGACTCTAGTTGAAAAAGAAAACAAAATATAAAAAAGGCATCGCTTTGTGAATGTTTGGTCAACACCACTACTAAAACAAATTACATGTAATCACCATTGAGTTTCTTAAAGAGTCTAGTATGATCGATACTTGCATTCGAATGCCATGCATGAGATTAAAACAACCTCAAATTCATTATTTGAACGAAATATTAAGTAATTAATGTTGGAATCATTAATAAATTAATTTTTAACAGTTTGCATATGCATTTTAATTCATAGGATATACAGTAGTTTTTAGGCAAGTCAAAATGGTACAGAATTATGTTTTTTTCAGGCTAAATTCATAAAAGTATCGAAAAAAACCCAATGATGAATAGACACGGCGCCATCATGGCACAAAAGCGTCGAAATTGCGGAGCAAATGTAAATGAAATTACTTAAGGGATGGCAAAGCAAATAAGAGAAATATACCAAACAACTGCAGAATGATGTGCATTGTGGTGCAGTGAATATCGGCTTAAAAATAGCTTGACGAGTTCGAATTCCAGTTGAATTCATTGCCTTCACTTATGCACAAATACCTTTGGGAAAGGTATTAATTCGTCTCTTCCCTCTATTTATGGGTTACTAATAGGACAAATTGGTTTCTTTAACCGTGGCAGGCAACCAGTCTACCGCAGAAAGCAAGGGCAACCTACTGCGGGATAATCTTCTGCCCAGTCAGACATGTCCCTTTCGAGACATGATCACACAAATTGTGTATCACTTATGGCACTGAATTGACTGGCTGGTTAGCGCACAGGGAACTAATGTCTTGTTTGCAAAAGATATTGGGGATCATTGGAAATGTTACCTGCGCAGTTTGAAAGAAATCACGGACCGAGAAAAATGTTTAGATTCTTTCTGTGGGTAGGGACTGAGATAGAAACTTAAATATCTCGTCGAAAAATATACGAATTCGAAATTATATCAACTAATAATAAAAAAAAGTAATATTAATAATAATGTAAAAATGCAGATAATTCCAAGAAATATCATCCTTAAAAACTGATAAGACACCACATGCACCACCCTAAGGGTTATTTTTATCTACAGTGTGTACCCAGATCCTAAAGAATGCAGAGGATTAGATGAGCTATAACTGTCTTACAAAACCACATCAGTCAATATACTTCGAGAAAATTGAATTATTGCAGAAAATGAAATAAACAAAAAAAAATTATTAAAGGAAGGTAACAAATTCAAGAAGGAATTTCAAGTAGACGAATAAGTGCAAATAAATAGTGATACGCTTAGTGCATCGGAAATTATCTAATTGAGAAAGCAACGCAATGTACCATATACAGAAACGAAGGCGAGATAAGCTTTTTCACGGTCAATACTCTGCCCGTAACAAACAAGCTGATATTGACAAACCCCTTACAAATACCCAGTTGCGTAGAGCAAAATTAAATATACCGATATATTTGGATATCTTCTATCAGGTAACATATTATTAGCACTTTCTGAATATAAAACACGGCATAATAAAATGGTCCAATATCAGCACAAGAAGAAATGTAAAAACAAGCATGAATATTACCAGACTCTGTTACAGAACTAGGAAGGGTAACAGATTTATGGAACTTTACAATACACACAGACAGAAAAAACAAGGACAAGAGACTAGGCATTCTGATCAAAACCACAAAAAGAATGTGCTTTCCTATTGACACGCCATTCTCTGCAGATTGCAATGTATCTTTTAAAATCTTGATGTGGAAATTGAAAAATAAGTGATATATGAGGACATCCATAACTTCAGTAATAGTGAATCTTAAGGAATAAACGAAAAAAGAACACGATAGATTTATTGTAGATATTCTTTGTCAGTCTATGCCATATAAGTACAGCTCACTCATTAGGAAGAGCATTATCTATACAATGAGTATGATTTTCTACAAAAATAAGCAGCCCAAAAATGTCATGAGGCTATTTCTGTCATTAGGTCTTTGGGCAGGATTCGTTGTAAGTGTGTATACAACAAAACTTAAAGGAAATAATAATAATAATAATAATAATAATAATAATAATAATAATAATAATAATAATAATCAAAGGATTGGATTATACAATTAGTAAGGCAACATGAAGAAAGAAAGAAAAAATATTCAATAATAAAAGAAGGCAGGAAATACAAACAAGATTTACAGTTAGTAGATTCTGTAGAAAAGCAAAACAGAAGTCAAGAACCAACTATTGCGGCAAAAAATATGAAAATGGAAGCCAAAGATAAAGCTCTTGAACAGACGAAACAGCGCTGGCAAGAAAAACCTCTGCATGGCCAATATCCAGTACGTGCCAATAAATCCAATGTTGACAAAGTTAATACTCATCGATGGTTACGTGCATCTGGATTAAAGTCTGAAACTGAAGGCTTTATTCTCGCAGCACAAGACCAAAGTCTTTTCACGAGAAACTTTCAGGCAAATATTATGCATAATAATATGGATCCAAAATGCAGGTTTTGTGATAAACACCAAGAAACAATAGAACACCTAATCTCAGGCTGTTGTGTGCTTGCCCCAAATGAATATAAAAATCGCCACGATAGAGTTGGGCAATTTTTACATTGGGCAATGTGCAAACATTATGGAAAAGCTGTAGGAAAACACTGGTATGAACATCACCCAGCACCGGTTACAGAAATAGAAGATGTAACCATTCTATGGGATTACACCATCTACACAGACAGAAAAATTGAAGCAAACAGACCAGACATTATTGTTAAAAACCAGAAGGAGAAAACTTGTCTATTAATTGATATGGCTTGTCCAGCGGATTGTAACATAGCAATCAAGGAATTTGAAAAACTGTCAAAATATAAAGACCTGGAAATTGAAATAGAAAAAATGTGGAAATTGAAAACAAGAGTTGTGCCAGTGATAGTAGGTGCACTTGGAATGATAAAAAATGGAACAAAACAATACATTGAAAGAATCCCTGGAAACCCCAGCTTAAGAGATATACAAAAAATTGTCTTATTAAGTACAGCCCACACACTAAGGAAAACTTTATCTATGTAATGCTGGGGATGATAGGGAAGATAGAAAAACATGAAATGGAGCCATAACAACACGCCACTACCTGCCTTAGGTCTCCCCGCAGAGTTGGTTGGTAGTGAGACCAAAGCAGAAATCGAAATATGATGAAAAATGACATAATAATAATAATAATATATATATATATATATATATAATAATTATTATTATTATCATTATTTCCTTATATATATATATATATATATATATATATATATATATATATATAGTTTTAAGGTGTGCTATATTTATAGGATAAAGTGCTCAGTATCAGAGATACAGCGTATGTAAACATAAAAGAGTGAACATTGAATTCAACACTCAGTGGTGACAGATTGTTTCATGCTAAATGCAATTATCAAACCACAAGTATTGTTGTTTTTCTCAGCTATTTATATACACGTGTCATTTGGGCATTATGGGTAATCCTTCTAACGGTTATTTTGGAGAGAGTGGCTTGCTTATTTATTTATTTGATTAAATCTATTTAACTTGTTATTTGTTTATTCTATTGTTTTTCGATTATAAATATATTTATTATTTATCTTTATTATTTTATATTATGATTTGTTATTTATCATTTTATTTATTTATTTCTATTATTTTTTTTATATATCTATTGTAATCCATGTTATATGTTCAGCGGTTTGTTAATTTGTTTATAATTTGCTTGGATTAAATTATTTGTTCCTAATTATTAGTTTGCTTTTTTTAAGTAACGTAGTAAAAATTTGTATTCATGCCTGCATTTTATATGAGGTCAGATCGTTTATTTATTAGTTTGTTTTAGTCAGGATAGGTAATAATAGCTACTTTTCCATCCCGGCAAGATCTGCAATTTTGTTAATTGATTGTTGTAGGCCGATGCCTATTTCGTATTTTCCATGTTATTTTTGGGGTGATTTGGGTGTTGTTTTTGACTTCCCAGATATACTTTGAAATCATTGTGCTGGTCGCGTATTTTCTATTTGTGAAGGATATTGTGTGTGTGTGTGTGTGTGTGTGTGTGTGTGTGTGTGTGTGTGTGTAATGTCTTTCTTTCCAGAGTCCGTCTGTTATTCCTATGTATATTTTTCCTCATTATCTGGTGATTTTGTGGTGATAACGACCGAGCAAATGCGAGTACATACTGACCTCAGGAGCGACTACTTCAAAGACATTCCTCACATACTTAAATAATTAAATCTTTACTCTTTCTATTAAAAAAGCATAACTTGATCTCTTAAGACATAATTCCCTTTTAACATCGAGTAAACACAAATTCAAATCTATTACACTGTCACTTTGAAATGTACATTTGATTATTGCATAACGCATGAAATTCCGATTCGATTAAATGTAGGATAATATATATATATATATATATATATATATATATATAAACAAATATGTATATATATACAGGTCTGTACATATATTAAGCGCTGTTTTATTAACTTCTGAGTATGTACAACTTGATCATATGTATATTTATAAATTTACGTAACTATATATATATATATATATATATATATATAGTGAGTGAGAGAATGAGTGAAATAAAATGAGATACATAATACGTAATTTTCCTGGCTTAACAAATGAGGCAAAATAAAAAGTAATGATTGAAACCACGATTTCTAACTAAGTTGGGAGAGCATATTCATATTAACGATAAATATATATTGCTCGGTTCTACTCATCACAAATCTTGCTGCTATTGTGATGAAATTTTATGTCAAGCCGAATGAAAATTTAGTAAATCCAACTTCTACCAAACAACCCCAATTCCCATGTAGAAAACTCTAACTAAGTTCTTTGCATGCATTTGGACAACGTCAAAGTTTAATTCCGAAAACTCTATACGACTTGTTAACCTACACAACAGGGAGAGAAAATCTTGTTTGATCAGAGAAGATCCTGACTTTTAAGCCATACATTCCTCTGAAACATTAATCATCACAGACATTGACTTCCTCTTGGACAACGTCGACGGAAATGTCACATCTTTTGCGAACATGTTTGACGAATTCTGGTGCCATGGTTTTGGCCAAGGAGGGAGCTGATCTGAAGAAATAAATCAATATACTAATGCGATCGATGCTTCCTTATGTGGTCTTCTTAAATTATACAAGACTAGGGAGAGAAATCTCGCATTAAAGGTCACACACTCATAACTACACATACACTGACATAATCTTAGACAAAAATACACTGACATAATCATAGGCGCAAATAGACATATTGACTGAAACCCACACACTCATTCAAATAGATGATAGTTTCTGCTGGAGCTGAACAGAAAGTTCAGAATTGACAGCAAGCATACCTAAAATCATCAGTATTATATATATATATATATATATATATATATATATATATATATATATTGTTACGCAAACATTTCCAACACATTACAAAAATTATATTTAGGATTTCTTAATACAGTTAGATTAATTAAACATCGTTGTGGTGCAGGGGATATCGGCTTGGAACGACAAATCGGGGAGTCGAGTTCGAATTCAAGTTGAATTCATTGCATTCACTTACCAGCAAATATCCTTGGGAAAGGTATTAGTCTGTCTCTTCCTTCCAGTTATGGGTCAAATAACAGGACAGTTTGGGTTCTATAGCCTTGGTCGGCAACCTGTCTACCGCAGAAAGCAATGGCAACCTACTGCGGGATAATCTTCTTCCCAGTCAGTCATGTCTCTTTCGAGACATGATCGCCCAAGCGTGTTTTACGTATGGAACTTAACCAACTGAGTGCTAGTACAATATATATTTAGATATTCATTAAGACAATCAAATTATTTTTTTAAATTCAAAAATATCCCACGAAGAAATACCACTATTTAGTAAATCAATATGTTTACAACCCATTGTGTTATTTACAACAGCTGTATTTTTAATAAATGTGTTCTAATGCTAATAGACTACAGCAAATTAGTATTGGGTTGTATTTTAAAGCGGTCCAGATTAATTTATGATTACTTTTATGGATGATAAAAACTATTCGTCATTCATTTTTGTTAACCATGCTTTAAACTTTGATAAAATAGAAAAAATCTAAACAATTAATCAAGAGCACCGAAAATTTATTGCTGACCTTCATACAATGAAATTCGTTTTCCAATGTTTAGAAAACGTGTGATTCTGTTCGTCTCTCCAAAAAAGCTATGGTTGTCGCAGAAATGTAACGGAAATTAGAGCAAGATTATTGACAGGAAAATTTTGACGGAACCCCAAATTACGATTTAAAAAATTCAAAGTGGCCTAGATGTCAGTCAGTTAAGTGTCATACGTGTTACGCGCCTTGGGCAATCATGTCTCGAAAGAGACATGACTGACTGGGAAGAAGATTATCTCGCAGTAGGTTGCCCTTGCTTTCTGCGATAGACTGGTTGCCGAACAAGGCTACAGAACCCAATCTGTCCTGTTATTTAACCCATAACTTGAAGGAAAAGCCTGATTAATACCTTTCCCAAGGGTATTTGCGCGTAAGTGAATACAATGAATTCAGCTTGAATTCGAACTCAGCTCCCCGATTTGTCATTCCGAGTCGATATCCAATGCTCCATAACGCCTAGATGTACGTATGTTAAAAGTGATTATGGATAAAACTTATCTTTTAATTAGTCGATATGACATCTTTTTGAGGACTGCAAGAAAAAGAATGACTTCTTAAGTGAAAACACGTTCTTAATATATTGGATGATGTCAGTTAGCATTGTATTAAACCTGCAGAAATTTTTAATTAGGTCAATCGAAAATTAAAACTTTTGGCAGATATTACGTGGCAAAGATTTGGAGAGAAAAAGGATCTACATATTTATCGAAGAATACTAACCCAATAGTAGAATTGGGAGATGGATCAATGCCTTTCAACAAGAAAACGATTTTAAACATACTGCGAAGCTGATAAAATCAGGGTAAGTTAAAACAGAATAGACGTTCTAAAATCAAAAAATCAATCCCCCGGTGTCAGACTGATTGAAAATTTATGGTGAGAATTGAAACTGAGAATAAAAAATCTGCAAAACTTGCAGAAACTGACTATATCTTGTAAAGAATTGAAAAACACTATCCAAGAAACATGCAAGAGATTCACAGGTGCCTACTGTTAACGTCTACATCCTGTAATTAGCAATAACGGACATGCTACGAAATATTAATATCTGATGTAATAAATGCATTGTAAACTTTTGCGTTATTGAATATTAGTTTTTCTGCGTGGTATGATTTTATTAATTATATTTTAATCTGATTGTTTAACTAAATTCTTAAACATGTGTATTATTAGCAGGAAAGTTTTCATTAAACTGTATTAGAAATATGTAAAGAAACATTTTTGTAATATCTTTAAAAATTTTGCATGACACTATATATATATATATATATATATATATATATATATATATATATACGCTTATATTGAAACCCTATAAACTTGAGCAAGTTATTCTGATTAATACATGTTTAAACTAAATATTCATGTTAGATATCACTTGCTTAATTTGTCGTCATAATCTATCTATCTATCTATCTATCTATCTATCTATTTTATTTTATATTTAGATATATGCATATGTCACTCGATTTTATTCTACCATCTTTTATCATCCCAAAATGCATGCTTATCTTTATCGTTTAATCTCAAGCAAGATGTAAATGCCACTAGTACTCACCGGTTACATGAAATGAAAATGAAAGAAAAAATATGACTGAAACTAGGAAGAATTGGGTAAAGAACAACGAAAAATCAAATTTCAAGTAAAAGGCTCAACGTAAAAGTGTATGACCATGTTGAGAGTTTAATTGAATGTTTTAAATCACATAATATGGCAACCAATAAAAAGTGCTGCACAAAGCAGTTGCTATGACATATTTGTAGAAAGACGGAGAGAACTCAGCCCAGGTCGTTGAGAATGTGACTAAATTAAAGATGCAAGGTCAGGATCAATTAAATTACAAATACTTCTTTGGATTTTGTCAGGATTCCAGAAATGATTAACAGAAGCAACAGACCATATATGGCAACACTATTCTATGAAGAGTACGGCACAGTGACCCAACATTCCTTGCAATAGACAAAGCTAGTGATTCAATATAATCGCTGCAACTCATGTCAGTTGGAAAAGTGAGACAAACGAGGCGCGATGTATTGCTCCAGATTTTTCGCATCAGCCATGATGAAACCATGCAGGAACATTCTATGCATTTGTTAATGTGAAGCGGTATTATTTTGGTGGAGTTTACAAGCCATTTTTGACAGGTTAACAACTGATTAAAGCAGCCGCCAGATATAGTTTCTCAAATCTATTGGATATGCTACTAATAAAACAGGGTAAATGGTAATATCATCTGTATTCCTATCTTACCACATAATGAAATTCGTCGTGAATGGGCATGCCTCCACGTCCTACCGCACGAACGCTAGTATCTCCCATGGTTCTATCTTAGGAACGACGCTTTTCTAATCTTTATGAATGATCTCTTAGACGTGATTAATTCCCAAGTTTGCATCTACGTAGATGACACCAACATATACTCCTGCATCAGTAAGAAATCTGTCGAGACGGACACACATATCCTCGCTGCAGATTTCGAGAAGGACCTCTACTTACTAGTAGATTAAGGTAAGACGTGGTTCATAAATTTCAATGCCTCTAAAACGAAACTCCTATCTGTCAGCTCTCACGGGCAATCTATCCAGCCTCCCATACGCATCGAGCAATTAGGTGTTCCTGAAAGCAATACACTACACCTTCTTGGCCTTACCCATTCTGTCGACGTCAAGTGGAATCATTACATTGAATCAATAGCTAAATTCAATGCTAGGAAATTTGGGTCACTATGCCGTTTTTCTTTTGGCCTGAGCCCAACTTGCATATATACAAATCAACCATTCGACCATGCTTGGAATACTGTCGTCATATATGGACAAGTGCCAACTTGGCAGTTCGACTTCAGCCACTTTCACATTGGTTGCATGTGGCTGCTCTCTGTCTTTTCTATAAATATCTTCATGGCTTCTGCTCTCATGAACTTAGGTCATTGTTACCTCTTCCACAAGAAGGTCATTGTTGCCTCTTCCACAAGGATTTACTCGGGCAACCCGACTGGCAACCAAGTGCCACAGTTTTACAGTTAGATCAACTAAATGCAGCCGATAATGTTACTCAATCAGCTTCTTTTCCCACTCTTCCCGCCTGTGGAACTCCCTTCCTTATACTTACTTTCCTGACGGCTACACCCTCCAGGAATTTAAATGCAAAGTCAATTCCGACCTCTTATCCACTGAACTCCAACCATTTCTACATCACCCCGTGTATCTTGTTCCTCTCCTTTCTCTCTACCTTCGTAGCAGTTTTCTTTCTTGTGTTCACATCCTTCTCTTGCCTATTTCTCTTCAAATCCCTGTAGCTAGTTCGTCTTTGTCTTCATTCTCTTCCGGTCTACAATCCTCTCTTATGTTGCCGCCAGTACATCTATGGCGGTAGCGCCTTGCTTGGAGTGAAATGATTAAAAAAAAAACGAGCTGGCAATTGAGGAAGTCGGTGATATCATTGTTGAATATTAAGATAGGCACAAGGACAGAGTTAAGTGGTTTTTCCGCATTCATACGAAAGAATCTGAGAGCGAGACTGTTCAACGTGATCTTGATTTAGCGATAATCATGAACTATTGAATTAAATAAAATCAATTCCCTCTTAGTCTTTAACGTGTATATGGAGTAGAAGACCAAACTCTGACGAAGGCCTTGGAGATTTCTCGAGTCAGAGCCCTACGTTCGCCATTCAAATTTCAAGAGTAATAAAAGTCAGTGATGGCCGTTAATCCCTCGGCGGTCGATCTACCGAAACGGAAGACATAAGGAAGTCATGAGAAATAAGAATCTTGCCCATATTTGCATTTACTAAAGTTTCGAGGTCTTTGCCGAAAAGCGTTAAGAGTTTAATAGGGTGATAAATTGAGGAGGCTAGATGTTTCCCGGGAGTTTTTAAAACGTTAACTACAAAGAGGGATTTCTAACAAGCTGGTCAACAGGAAGTATTGAATCAATTGCTGTAAAGTTTGGAGAGAGCAAGATATATTTCAGGAGCACTGTTTTTAAAACGACGACAGTCATCAAGGAATGATAGTTTGAAGATCAGTATTATTTATGGACAAAATTTCACAGTATCAGTGGTGATAGCGTGTATGTAACTATAAATATTACACTCATGCCAAGCGCGAGAGAAAGCTGTCTTGTTTCATGAATGAAAGCAATCTTCAAATCTAAAGATTGTGTTCTAAAGCGGATATATATATACATTTTAAAAATGAAGTTAAACATTTTCTTAGAGCGACTAACATTGATGAATATTTAAGTCAGAATACGGGAATATTCATACTGATGAAAATGCTGAACAATCATATCAAGGAGCAAAAGATGTAATTGTATAAACGAATTAAAATAGATTCCTAGAGCTATTTTCTGGTACGCTTGGCTGATATAACAAATTAAATGCAAAGGAAAGCTTATAACAAGTTTTTAAAAAAATATATATCAACTTTTGTGTAGATTAAGGAAAAATCGACGTTATAAACAGACTTTAAAAACTCGGTGCTTCTTCCAAAGTCTGGTATAGCAACTGGACTTCGCTGACAGTATATATTAAAAAATCGAAAAACATACGCTTGTGTGTGAAATTTTCTAGGGCTATAAATGTTGCTCTCAAAGATAATCACTACCCACTTCCGAGGCCGGAAGAGGTTTTTGCCCAGCTTAGCAGATGTAAGAGCTTTTTTTAAAAAATAGACTAAGTGAAACATATTATATTAAATTATGATAAATTTGATTAATAATATACATCAAATGTTCAAAATACTTGATTAATGATACACATAGAGGATTACATAAAGTTTATCGATTACCTTTTAGCATTAAGGGCGCTGAACTATCTTCCAGCAGGTCGGGGACACGATCATAAGTGAGGTCGGTTTTGCAATCGCATACCATGATAATATTTTGCTGAGAAGTAAAAACACTGAAGAACATAAAAATGTTTTTTTGGTGTTTAGATGAGTCCAGGACATTGGCTTCAAGCTAAGGGGCGAAAAGTTTGGATTCTTTATGGACAAAATTAAATACTCGGAACATATATTTGACGAGAATAGCAGGAGACCTGATCCATCGCTAGTTTCTCCGGAAAATGTTAGATTAGTTAAATATAACAATGTTTTTTTCGTGATAACACAGTGCGCCGTTAAACAAATTTTTAAAGACAGATTCAAAATTTGTCTTGACGTCGTAGTGCCACGAAACAATTACAAAAAAAGTGTCCCAACTTCAGTTTTAATTTTGACACATTTCCATCACATGGCTTGTTGAAAGATGTGACAAACTGTCATCAATTATGGCTATACAGCACAAAGAAAAGGTATGGTGGTTAACGCAGTGAACATCGTATTCACTTTTCAGTTGTAAATGAATTAGAGAAACATGCTTGATAATGATTAAAACCAGTCAGCAATGACGGATAAGATAATTTTTCTATTTCACTGTGTAACCGCTATTAGCGTTGTGACGCAATGGATATCGATTCCAATTCAAGTTAAATTCGCTGCATTCACTTACGCACCAATACCCATAGAAATGTTATTAATCTTCGTCTATTCTCACCTGAGTTAAGAAGTAAGACAGATTGGGTTCTACAGCCTTGGTTAGCAACCAGCCTACCACAGAAAATAATAGCAATCTACTGTGTGAAAGTCTATGCCGGGTCAATCATGTTTCGAAAGAGAGATTATCGCCTAAGCATATATCACATATGGCACTTAACTGACTATCTGAACCACTATGGTTTCGATAATGTCGCAAATTAATGGTAAGGTAATTTTGAATATTTTTTTATATAAAATAAGTAGAAATGTATTCAGTCCAGTTTAAGCTATGTGATCATTTTTTGTGTATTTCACTGAATGTCTCTCTTACTTCCCTGTCTGAAAGAACCATTCTGCACCAATGATGTATCTCACTTTGCGTTCATTATACTTTTATTTTATTTTTTTATAATCGTGTCGCCCCAATCAAGACATTTTACTGCCACTGTTGTGCAGGGGGTTACATAGGAGGAATGTTATGAGAAGGAGTGCGAGGTTGCAGGGGTTGTCAGGAAGAGAGTAGGAGAAAGAAGAGAAAATTGATGACAGTGGGGTGGACAGAGAAAAAAGTATGAGAGTGAGGATGTAAGATTTTTATAGACGAGAGCAAATCGTAGTGTCTTCAGAATATATATCCACTTACGATCTTATTACACCAAAGAGATCGTTAATATAGATAAGGAAAAGCGTAGAACCTAGAAAAAAGCCTTGAGGGAAACCCGCATTTGTGTGCTAGTAATGGGAGTCTTGTCCGTTCAATACTACTGTCCTTGCCTACAAGGCCAACATGTCTGTCAAACGCTTTGGAGACGTCAATGGCAACAATGGGCTTTGCCGATTTTGTGGAGGACCTAGTGTTATATACTCATTGATAATCGTGAGCATATCAGCAGTAGACCTGGTGAAGCGTAATCCATACTCCTTGTCAGAGAATTGTGTGTGGGCTGTGAGATGTTGTACCACTTCGGTGTTGATGATTGCTTCGAACACTTTGCCAAAAATCATTATAAGGCTGATAGGGCAATAATTAGCGGATTCAGTGTTCTCCAATATTTTTATATATAGGAACAACGGAGAATGATTTCCAGCAGGCTGAAAAGCAAGAAGCAGAAAGGCAATAGTTATAGAGTTTAGAGAGAGCAGAGGAGAATTCAGGAGCCCATTTCTTTAGGAAAATTATGGGTATTCCGTCGCCACCGCTTGCCTTATAGGGGTCAATCTTATAAATTATTAACATTAACATGTGTACAAATAACAATTTTTATTTAACGTACTATGACTAAAATCATGAATATATAAACGTAAGTGATTTAAAGACGCTTCTCATTATCAGGAAATTTTAAGCTGGGAAGAAGAGACTGACTGGCGGTTGCGATTTTTTCTATGAAGCCTAGATTCATTCAACGAGTTAAATGAAAGCAGCTGATTGAAGAAATTTACAAAGGAGCACAGTGAACAGATCACCTGACTTATGGACACCCGGCAGGGAGATTATTAGTCAACTAGAGGCGACACCAGTTCTGTCTTTATTTTACTCTTTCGGGAACTAATTTTATGGATATGCATATAAAAGTAAACTTTTCATTTTTCTATAATTGTTTGATTTGATTCGTGTTTTGCTGCTTCTCTTTGTTAAATTAATTGTAAATAAATTCTTATATATCAGTATTCATGAGCACATGAGCACTAAAATAAAAATGCCATTTGCATTTGGCGGATGTTAAAAATACAGGTTGTCGTCTGCTTCTACAAATCTTGAGCCGCAAGCTACAAAATGCGTTATATCTTTTTTGGGATGAAGTTATTTATTTATTGGCGCAATTGATTCCTGCATATGCTGTTTTTACATTTATCTATTTTGAATTATCGGACTTTTATATTGTTATTTAAGCGTCTATTTTTGTTTTATTCTTTTAAACAAATTATCTTCTTTTACGTAGTATTTATCAGTGTCGTCTTATAAATACCCTTGAGGATCAGAATAAAGGCATTTCGTAAAGATTACATTTCTAAATAGTCGATTTTTCTGAAAAGTCGTATAATTAGAAAGAGGGAGAGAGAGTCAAGTCAAATTTAAGAGAGTGACTGAAAAAATATTTGAAAAGACAAAAGAACTTAATGGAAGAAATAAAGAAAATTGAACTAAATAGAAAAAGCGTTTAAATAAACAGAAATAAATTGAACGAAGAAGCATGTTGCTGATATATTTATTTTACAAATCTTTATATTTTTATATTTATTTTACCAATTTTACGACATCTCAAAAGTGATTACTTTTATAGATTTACTTAAATAAGTGTGTGTAATCGAACTAGAAGTTAGAAGGCGGAAGTTAATATTGTAAGGGTATGGAGGATTGGTACCTAGTTACTCTGAATTTTTTAACGGTTAAATATGCGGGATAGTATTTTTCATTGTAGAAGTTCTTTCGAAAAAAGAATTCCTATTGAAAAATCGCTTTTATCCATAGAAAATGAGTGTGTTTCAATCCTGTAGACTAGTTCTAGTCTTGAGTTTATATATTACTGCCATAAAGGGTGTAGTATTTCTGCAGTATTAGATAGTCAGTAAAAAGTGTCATACGTGTTACACGCTTGGACAATCATGTCTCGAAAGACATATAACTGATTGAGCAGACATTTTATGTTCTGCGGTAGACTGGTTGTCAACTAAGGCTATAGAATCCAATCTGTCCTGCTATTTAGTTCATAGCTTGACAGAAGAGAGGGATCAATACCTTTTCTAACGTTATTTTCGCGTAAGTGAATGCAACGAATTCACTTGATATCTGAACTGAGCTTTCCGATTTCCCTTTCCGACTTGATAATCACTGTACCACAACGCACGTTTTGCAATATACTTGAAAAACATTCAAAAACGAATTTGCAACGTTATCAATTTTGATCAAGTAACTCAGATTTAGTCACATTTCTAACGTCTTAATATTTTCATTCAGGATGTGTTTTGTGGTGCAGTGGATATCGACTCGGAGGAGAATTGGGGAGCCGAGTTCAAATTCCAGTTGAATTCTTTGCATTCACTTACGCGAACATACCCTTGGGAAAGGTGTTAAACCGTCTTTTCCATTCACTTATTGGTTAAGTAATAGGACAGATTGGGTTCTGTAGCCTTGATCGGCAACCAATCTACCGCAGAAAGCAATGTCAACCTACTGCGGGATCATATTCTAGCCAGTCAGTCATGTTTCTTCCGAGTCATGATCGCGCAAGCGTGTATCACGTCTGGCACTTAACTGACACTTGTTTATTGTTGTAGTAGAGGTAGGTGAGTACTACTAATTATTAACATATGACCGGCTCTTTTTCTATTAGCTCTTTTTTGTGTAATCATTCAAGCTCTTCTTATGCAGCCCATTCCGCACTAGTGGCAGTACTGCATTGCTTGGCGTGAAACGATTATTTATATAGAAAATGATATATATATAAATAGTCGTTATATATTGACATATTACACAAGTATTGTGGAGGAGTTTTCACACTGAAGGTTATAATCGTTCTATCTCGGTTGCTAATCAACTTAACGCACCTAAAATGTTAGGAACTTGGTAATCTTCCACTGAAAGCTGTCTCCTTAGTATTCGGCTAACTGCAGACTAATATCAACTGCCAAGTAGTTCGCATGAACTTCAATAGAACTCTAAGAATCTCCTATGAACTTCCCAAGAACTTCTCGTTAACTTTTATTAATATAAGAGCGATAGTCCAGTTATCCGAGGAATAGGTGTGTTACCCCATAACAATAAGGTAGTAGAAATATTGATTAACCTGCTGATAAAGTTGACATCTATCAGTTGCATCTCTTTTTATCGGGAAGAGAGTAATTTATTTGAATCTCTGCGAAAGGAGAGAATTAAGCTTCACATGGTACCGGGGAACAGCTGTGTGACGCAGTACGCCTGATTACACTAAAGAGAGAGATCAGTAGTAACACAGATGCCAGCACAACTAACGTATGCTGGGGCTGAGAAATCTTTTACCCTGGCCCTGCTCTAAGCGCTGGATTGCCTTACTGGAAACTGATCTTGAGCTACATCAAAACACCGTGAGAAAATGTTTAAATATCATGGAACTTTTCCATTTCACACTGTTAACATCTCTCAGTGCCGTCTTTATCTTCGTTCAGGGCACAACTAAATTGTTACCCTGCCTGCAGAAAGAGCTCAACTGGGAAAAAATATTGAGACGATCCATATCGCATGTAACAGGTGTCTGAAACTATACTCCTTCACTGCACTAACGCGGAAGGATTGGTAGTAATAAGAATTCTAGAGCAACTGATGTTTGCTGGGTGTGTTCACTTTTTGTACTGTGTCTGGTGTACGCGCCTAGACCTCCTTTTTCTTTAGGAAATTATGATTTTATTAACCGGCGCTTGACAAATCTTTAAAACGAGGATGTAATGATGTAGGTTTCATACATTTTCCACAGTACTACCAATAATTAACAGTAAGTAAAATTCTGTGACATGGTCACACATCTAGAAAGAATTGAACTTGGACTTTACAACCAATATTGAATTCATACTAGTGCAATTCTTATTTGGAATAACAAATGTAATTACACTTTCATACTTGAATTAGGAATTGCAGTGATAGATTAGCAGTTTGCACTCATAATGTCACTGTTGAAATTGCTAAATCTATGTAAACTTCTTTTTCCTATATCTCATTGTGTGAGAGGCCATCCACTGCTTGCTTTCTTCTCAACTATGATCTTTTTACATCATTAAATTCAATTTCATTGGTCAGATTCTTTGTACTTAAATCATGTCTTTTATTTTTAATCCTGTCTTTTTCTTTTGAATCATGACCTTTTATTTTAATTCTGACCTTTTAATTTGAATCCTGTTCTTATATTTTGAATCCTGAACTTTAATTTTGAATCATGTACTTTTATTTTTCACTGTAATTTGTTCACACTAAGTACCGCTTTGTAGCCTAGTGAACTATTATCAACCTGATTTCAAGTGTGTCTGCATAAATCGTTGATAGGCATATATATATATATATATATATATATATATATATACTTCAAATTTTATTAAATACTTACGTTTGAGAAATAGCTATTTCTACAAGTTCTAAGAAGCCGCGTTATCAACGGCAGACGGACGAAAAAGAGGAAACTCAAGTGTAATCGGAAATAAAGTTTATTTTAGAAAAGAAGGTGGCAAAGAAGGTGAGCAAAGTTAAGCAATGGGCCAGAAAAGAGAAGAATATTAGCACTAGCTAAGATAAAATTGGAAAAGAAGACAGGTTGCTAGAGAGGTCATGGTAGATGATAAAGATGAACTAAAGAGTATCACTTGTAAAAAAGTAACTTTTAAACAGTATCACTAAATTTCGGCTAATAATGTAACGATTACCTAGGGAATTAAAATCTAATTTGATGATAACACCTGCTAACCAACTCGTTATGCAGATTAAGAAGTAAATTTTGATTATGATATATTAATATTCTGTTGTTTACTTCTAAGCACAGATTGCATTTATCCCGCAGACTGTTGGGATTACTTGCTGAATTTATTAATTTGCAGTTTATCTCTGGAACCAAACGTTCTTTCATCACTTTCCAATATTTTTTGGAAAGGGCTGATGCAAACTTTAGTTTAGGGTTGGCAAATGTGTGCATATGAAGAAAAAGTTTTTTTCCCAAAACCCCTGCTGTAATTTCAAGGATCCATTGAAAGTTTTCCAAATTTTCTTCTGGATTTATCATTGATATATAAATAGTGCTTATATTTTATAAAATTGTTCGAAATCTTATTTATCCAAGCAATTTCGTCTATGATATTTACCATTATCAAGGATGGATATTATTTTACTATTAACGAAATATATATACTGTTTTACATACGTCTTGAAGGATATGAGAATTATATATTTTCCAAACATAGCCAGCACATTGTATCCGTCTTCATAGTTGATATGCTTTATTAACAGGATTCAAATGTAATTTTATGACGACACGTGTCGTTACGCACATGAAGAAGTAACTTTTTAAAAGATATATTAGTATTCTATTTTTTCTACTAAGCACTGATAACATTTATACCCCAGACTGTTGGGATTACGTGCTGAAACTAATAATTTGCACTCTATATTTGGGACCAAATTTTCTTTCACTATTTCCAATATTTTTGGGAAGGGGCTGATTGAAACTTTAGTTTTGTTTTGGTAAATGTGTATCTATGAGGAAGAAAAAGCCTTTTCTTTTTTAATAATAATGTTTGCAATATTCTTAGCCCTGTTTACATGTGAGTTATACTATTATAATCATATTATTGACGAGTATGTTACGGATGGATTTTGGTAGATATTCATATGTATTTGAGTGTGGCCTAAATGAGATATAGTCTTATTTAACATGTATTAGCATATGAAATGAAAATATTTACGAATGTTGATTGGTTAAGAACACAGGTCTTTTAAGAACATGTAAATTTTGAAGTATTATTGGTTCTCTGTAATTTAGATCTTCCAGGTGAAATATTGTTTTTCGATTATGAGATTAGCGGTTTTAAATTTTGTGTAATAGATAATTATCCTAATTTTATTTTTGTAATTATATCAATTGTGGGAGCTATTTTCAAGTATGTCTGATTAATATTAATATTAATATTCTCTCCTGATGACCCAAATTTAAATATAAATCCGAAAGGAACACATTACAAGAAGTTCATTGAAGTCATTTGCCTGATAGAAGAGCGGTGAAAATGTCATTGGCATGAGGAGCATTACATATTCAGCTAGCTTCAGGTGAATTTTAATTATTTCCAGTAGTTTCCTTCTCTTCATACTATTTTTTAATTAATGAACGCGTAAACAAATCCCTGTTACTCATTTGTGGACTGGATAGAAAATTACATCAGACAATTTTAGAACTGATAACGACAAAGAAATCACAAAAAGTTGTAAATGACTGCAACAAGTGGTTTAAATATGAGCATAAACCTGATTTTTAGAATAGCTATCTTGACCGATTTCCAAGCATTTTAGGTGATGCATCTAATAAAAAAAGAGAATTTAAGAAACATTTCAAAATTATGGAGTTACGCTACGATAGCCACTGTTTTTTCCACATGATGGTTGATCATTGTGAGTGTTTGTAAATAGTCCTTCAAATACGCAATAATGTCTTGTAAAATAATATTTGCCCTAGTGAAAGCTTCATATTCGTTTGTTTTCTTTCGTTATAATGTAATTTGACTGTAGTTAGAAATGCCTGTATTCATGAAACTTGAAAAAAAAATTTTTTAAATATTTTTAGTTATAAATTATGTCTGATAAATAAAAAGAAATGTCAATGCCTTTAAAAATTGTTTTGTTTATGTTACGCTTACGAAGATGAAGAGTTATGAATGTTTTGGGAATCTAAACGAAGGAGATGCGCTTAAAACAACATTCAGAAATTATAAATGCGCTTAAAACAACATTCAGAAATTTTAATGGTGTATATTTTCGTGGCCATGACTTTTAAATACCACAGATCTGAGTACAGTGTCAGTTAATAAGCTCTAGAACACTAAGTCTGGGTATATAGTCCCCAGCGCAAATGACGCCATTTTAATTACAATTTAATTACAATATTCATTACCTGATTTTCTTACCTAAATAATATGTTTTTCAATTCCTATTAACGTGAACTCAAAGTACACATTATGTAATAGCTGCATGTAGAATATTAGAAATGAAAATTCATATTTAATATTTATTTGATATTTTCGAAATCAGGCAAGATATACCGATGGTTAGAAGTGACATAACTTTAATTGATGGTTGATGTTCTAGGATTTTAAACGCCACATATGTTACGTGCTTGTGTGATCATGTCTCTTTCGAAATATGAATGACTGGGCTAAAGATATTCCAGCAGTAAGTTACCATTATATTCTGCGATAGACAGCGTGACAACCAAGGCTATAGAACCCAATCTGTTCTGCTATTTAATCGATAACTGGAAGGATGAGATGGAAAAATACCATGCAACGAATTTAATTGGAATTCAAACACGGTTTTTCGATTTATAATTTCAAGCCGATAACGACTGAACCACAACTCGCAAGACAGTGACAGCTTTTTTGTTCAAAATTGATTACAAATATGAATATTTATAAATACAAATTCATTATTACTTTAAAAATATTTTTTCGGTATTTAAACAGTATCAATGACTGACTGCTAAAGACCTTTTAACGGACAGCCATCACTGCTACCCAGTATCTTTAGAGTAAATAATTTGAAAGAAATAATAAGAGATTACTTCACATTTTTATGATTAAGCTCCCATAGGTATAGGAAACACAGAAACTTATAGAAACTTATCACGTTGACGAACTTTTAATTTGTTTGATTAAGTATTTAATCTTCTAAAACATTAATAGTTACAGAAACTCACTTACAAACAAACAACTTAACTCAAATACATTTCAATTATTTTTAAATAAAATCCAATAAAATGAAATAACAACAAAATAAAAATAAGATGTAAAATAAATCAAGAACAAAGCTAGAATGAAAATTCAATATGAAAAAAATAAATTTTAAAGGAAATAAATTTATCTTAAAAATATGTGAATATTAAGAACGAAATATTAGCAAAAAATATACACAGTTTACAAAAGGTTCAGGAAACATTCTTTTTTCATATTTTTTAAGATTTTTGATATAAAAAATAAAAAGGAATAAAAGGTACCCAATACAAAAACAGTCAATAGATAAATAAGAAAAATGTCATAAGTAAACCTAAACGACAGAAAATTAAAAACAAATATAGAGGCTAAAAGCTGAATGCAAAAAGAAAACAAAGAAAAAAATTAAAAAAGGAACAAAAAAAAAATAAACAAGTAAACAATGAAAGGCAAAAAATAAATTAAATTAAATTAAATTAAATTAAATTAAATTAAATTAAAAGTCCTGGTTCAAAAAGAAGTACAATGAAAACAAAACAATAGTAGTGAACAGCAAACGTACAATCCAACTTTTCAAAAATTGGTCTAAAACAAGGTCACACACAGTAGCTATACTTTTCTGACCACAGATATTACAGAGTATTTTTATACCTACTCGGTTTTAAAGTCGGGCGAAATATTAGCACGCTGGTATTAATATAACATCCAGTTAACTAATCTTGCATATTCCTTGTGCTCAAGACAAAAACAATAATCATCACAATTACTTGCGCATATTTATTTATGTATTATTTTAAAATAGTTTTCCATTTCTCCTTTTTAATTATTCGAGAATAACTAGGCTCGATTACTAGATATATTAATATTTTATTTTAAAAAATACAAACTTTGCTAAAATTGTATATTTTCTACTTAAATTACTTTTAAACAACACTTTCATAAAACCACTTTATTTCATATTGAGAAACTTTTATCAGCAATTATAAAGAACACACTTATTAGACAATTCTTTGGGGTAAGAAATTACCGTCTATGATGTGATAATGTAGAAGTGCGGCTCGTGTTCTTTGAAACTTAGGGGTGACCAGTAAAGCTATAGGGAGATGGTTAATGTTTATTAAATTGGCGATGTGTCATGCATGACCGAATTCCCAACAAATTACAGATTTATTCGCTATCATCAAAAGCCTGGAGACTGGAATGTGTAGATTTTATGGAAGAATAAATTATCTATTTTGTATTTTTAAATTTAATAATAGAAAAGAATAACATGAAGTTAAATGTTCCATAAGAAAAGAATAACATAAATTGGTAGAAGTTAAAAGTTCCATAAAAGGTTTAGGTTATCAAAAATTCGTAGTAATCCTTTCAAAGGTAAGTTTATTTATACGTAGGCAGGGACGGATGTGTGTATGTAGGTATGAGCGTTATCTTTCAGTAGGAGTGTCTTTGAAGTTATCGCTCAGGGTCAAAAGGATGGAGGTGACATGTGAGAGAAAAAGATAGAGACATTAATAATACTACCGCTTGACTTTTGTCAAGAATATGTGTTAATTGTTCATCATCTTAACTCTCTGACGACGATCGAGATTGCTTGGCTTTTTATTCGTTTGGGAATTCACTCCCAAATGAGATTCTGGCATTTTCATTGAACGACGCTCATTTCGCATTGATGTGTGAATTTTCAAGTGTTCTGTGTGTGTTAAGCAAAGTTTGTAAATTTGAGAAAATTCGTTTCCTTGTATCAATGAGTCAGTGCTAATCACTTGAATTTTAATATCTAATACTTGTATTTACATTACAATAAAACTAAAGAAAGTCGGGCTTGCATTTACCCCTACATATGAGTAAATTTTGTTAGATAGATAGATAGATAGATAGATAGATAGATAGATAGATAGAGAGATAGAGAGATAGATAGAGAGATAGATAGATAGATAGATAGATAGATAGATAGATAGATAGATAGAGAGATAGATAGATAGAGAGATAGATAGATAGATAGATAGAGAGAGAGAGAGAGAGATAGAGAGATAGATAGATAGATAGATAGATAGAGATAGATAGATAGATAGATAGATAGATAGATAGATAGATAAAATTAACTTAAGTAGACAAAAATAGATAAATAAATGGACAGATACATAGAAATAATATAGATATAATAAGTTAGATACATAGATAAACAAATGGAAAGAACGATAGATGCATTTATATATATAAATATATATTAAATTTAGAAAGACAGATGTAGAAAACTAAAAAATAGACATATATACATATATAGATAGATATATAGATATACATAAGCAAAATTAGATATAAATAAAATTAGAAACATACACATATATCTATGAGTAAATTAGATGCATAGATTGATAGATAGATAAGAAGACATGATAGCTAATGAGAAAACTTAGGTAGATAGAGTGATAGATAGATTGATAGACAGATAGAATTGAACAAACTAACATAGATAGATAGATAGATAGATAGATAGATAGATAGATAGATAATAAAAATATTTAAATAGATAGATTGTTAGACAGAGAGCTAGACAAAGAGAAGACTTAGACAGATAGATAGATAGATAGATAGATAGATAGATAGATAATGACATATAGATAGATAGATAGATAGATAGATAGATAGATAGATAGATAGATAGATAGATATGAATAAATTTAGTTTATACTCGTCATAACGATGTGCGAATTACAACAACCATGTCCATTTTAGCTCGAAAAATAAAACAGTTTGTTTCGTCAAAACATTGAAAACACAGCAAATAACAAAAAGAAAACTCAATTTCTCTCGAAACCAGTCAATCCCTGCATTATCCTTACAAGAGATTGAATTTAATATTGCTTGAAGCTACAAGCTGTAACTTCTCTTTTCAGGCAGTCATTTTCGCATTTTCGTTGATACAATTCTAATGACACATTCGTATTCACCTTTAAAACTGGCTTTCTATTCATGAAATGGCAGCAATCAAAGAAAAAGTTTTTTTTCTCTTTTTCATATAAGAATACTTTTTACTTGTCTGAAAATAATGAGGATAGCTTCTCGTGAATGAATTGCTCTGAATCATGACTACGTATTTTTCAAGTAGGTCAATAAAATAAAACAAGTCCCCACTTTTCATCTCATGCATCTGAAATCCAGAGGAAATTAAACTAATCAAACAATGGAAATTAATATTTCTGACAGATGCTATGAAGAAATTACTTTTATTTACGAACAAGTTCAGATTTGTATTTCACTCGATCAATATTTTCATTTACCCGTCTTTAAAGAACCACGATATTATTTCACCATGAAATGCAGCTAAATATTTGTGTTTAACTATTTCGAAACAGTTGACATGATATATTTTGCTTATTCCTTGATTGTTTTACGCCGGAAATGATCCGGTATATAATTCAAGTTTAATTACCTAGAGCGACATAATATCATGTATGGGCTGTCTCATAATGGCAATTTACTGACTAAAATTCTGATAATAGGAGCTGCTTAATAGTGGTTGAACATCGTTTGCGTGGAACTTTTTCAGTGAACGATTGCATTTTTTAATTAAAAAAAAAGTCCAAGATAACGCAAGAACTTTCAAACAGATGCAAGAATTGCAATTATCAAGACCCTGTGTCTGGCAATGTTTTAATGACGCAACAAGGCACGTGGGGATGAGATTTTGTCTAACTCTTTTTTATGAATCATCTTTATCTCTCCTGATTCTACTGTCCTTCATAAAATTAAACGAGAAAAAAAACTCCTTTGTTGATGCAGCTTGTGATGCAGTGTTGGATTTTGAGGAATTAATAATAGAGACGATACGAAATGTGAAAAAACAATTGATTAGAAATGTCGCTGACATTTAAGAATTTGTATAGTGGAGATTTCAGTAGCGACACCCACAGAATAATATACGCAAGAGGTAATAAAAATCGAGAAAGGGGTCGACGTAATAATAAACAAACAATTGAAGGAATGTGTTCTTGGATACTGTCAGCTTTCAGAGACAGTCCTCTTGATTAAACTGCGGGGAGGCCTTTCACTATAGCTATTATAGTAGTTTATGCGCCAAAAACCCAGAGTACTGAGGACGAGATAGAAACTTTCTATTCAACACTGGACAATGCCAAAGCCCAATGCAAAAGCAAAGAAATTAGGATTATAATGGGTGACTTAAATGCCAAGGTAAGTAAAGATAGAGAAGTAAACACGAGTGGCAAGTTTGGACTAGGGGAGCGCAACGAACGAGGAGAAAAATGGGTCCGATTGTGCTCAGCCAATTACCAGGTAATTACTAACACCTGTTCCCAAGAACAATCACGACGTTTATGAACACGGAGAAGCCCAGGAGGCGACACGAAGAACCAAATAGACTATATAGCTATAAACAAGAGATTCGGTAACGCGGTGGTCCAATGCAAAACGTACCCAGTTGTCCAATGCGGAAGTGACCACGTCTCAGCCATCTGCAAACTAAGGATGAAATTCCGAAGACTGAAGAAGCCCAGCACCTCATCAAGGTTACATGAATGGCCTCACCCTGCAGAAAGAATACAATAACAGTGTGAGAAAGAAATATGAAGAACATATTGGAAAAGGGCACTAAAAATGGGAGTCATTAAAAGAAGCGATGGTGACCTCAGCGAATAACATAGCCCCAAATGAAATTAAACGCTGAAGAAAATACGAGATGACCGAAAAGATCATCCACATGATGCAAAGGAGACAGAAAATAACGCCTAGACATGGAGCAGATTACAAGAAACTCCACAGGGGAGATAAGGAACAAATGCAGACAAGCCAAAGATGAATGGTTCAACAACAAATGCGAAGAAGTAGAGACTGAGCAGGACCAACAAAGCAGAGATGCATAAAGAGATAAGAGAACTAACAGGACAAAAAACCTGCTCCTCAACTGGATGCGAGCGAGAACAACCGAGAATACACAAGCAGATGGATGGACTGGAAATATTAAATCCGAAGTGGAAGCTGCAATGGCCAAAATGAACAGAAACAAAGCAGCAATTCTAGACGGCATAGTGACAGAGCTTTTGACAGCCTTAAAAGAATATGACATAGAAAAAATTACCGACATAATAAACGAAATTTATAGCAGCGGAATAATACCAGACGACATATGCATGTCGATATTTATCGCACTGCCGAAGAAACCAGGCGCAAACGAGTGTGAACTACACAGAACTATCAGCTTAATGAGCCACATTACCAAACTGATGGTCATAATCCTGGGGAATAGAGCGATAAGCAAAATCAGGCCCGAGATAAGGAAGGAACAGTGCGGGTTCGTCAAAGACACAGGAACAAGGAACGCCATATTCATGATTAGGATGCTTTCCGAAAGGGCAATACAAATGAAGAAAGATTTGTACCTATGTTTTATTGATTATGCGAAGGCATTCGACAAGATACGACACAAAGAACTGATGGAGATGCTCGGCAGCCTCGACATTTTCGGCAAAGACATAAGAGTAATCAAGAATCTCTACTGGCAGCAAACGACCTGCATACGGACAGGCAACGATCTCAGTAGATTTACAACTATAGAAAGAGGCGTAAGACAAGGATGTGTCTTTTCACCGGATTTGTTCAACCTGTACAGCGAAAATATCTTGAGGACCCTAGATGACACAACACCATTTGTTGTTGGAGGACACAACTTGAACAACATAATGTACGCAAACGATACAGTGCTGATTGCGGACACGGAAATTAAACTACAAGACCTCATACAAAAGGTATCAGTGGAGAGCAACAAAAAGGGTTACAAATAAACTTTAAGAAAACTGAGTGCATGGTCATCAGCAAAAGTACAACCAAAAATGCAAAATATATATGAGAGATACCAGAATCAAGCAAGTACAAACATTTAAATACCTAGGAAGTGTCCTAACTGAAGATGGAAAGTGCGACACGGAGATCCGAAGGCAAATTGGCATGGCAAATGACGCGTTCCAGGAGCTGAGTAAAATACTAACACACAGGAAAATCTCACTGGAAACAAAGAAAAGAGTACTGGACTGCTACATGATGTCATTTCTTCAATACGGCAGCGAATGCTGGGCAATATCATCGAAAATGAGGACAAAACCAGAAGCAGCGGAAATGTGGTTCTAAAGAAGTATGTTGCGGATATCAAGAACTGAGCATGCAAGCAACGATGAGATGTTGGAAAGAATGGCAACGAAAAGGAAATTAATACTGTGCATCAGGAAGAGACAACTGAAGTTCCTGGGACACGCATTGCAAAGGAGAGCCTGCAGAACCTGATACTGACTGGCCAGATAGAAGGAAAGAGAGACAGAGGAAGGCAGCGGATAACATATTTGCAGGGCCTGATCAGGTGGTTGACAGAACGGGGGTTGACAGGAGTAACGGGAGCAAACATACTAGGAGCCACAAGGGATAGGGAGACGTGGAGAATCATGATCGCCTACGTACTGAAAGGACAGGGCACAAAGAAGAAGAAAAAGAATCTCCACAACTTCCTAATATTTGTAACTCTTATTAAGCTTTGTGCTTTTGCTCTGCCATATATAAACAGTTCTTCTATTTATACATGCTTCTTAATTATATCATTTATTATATCTCTCTCTCTCGCTCTCTTTTCCCCAATATATTTTGTGAGTGTTAAATTCTTCGATTTCTCTAAGACATATTGACTATATGGTCATCTGGCTTAAAACCATAGAAAAATACATTATTAATGAAATAATGATCCAACTGATCCAAATGATCCCCGTAAAAATAAATCCAATTATATACAAAACTAAATTTACCACAACAAAATTAATCATACATTAGTTTTCAAAACATCGTAACTGCAACGATTAACTTCAAAATAATTTTATATTTAATCACCAGCTACTTATCAAATGTTATTTATAAATCCGGTTTTATATCGTAGCTTTTCGCGATTCTCTTTATCTAATCTATACTTATTTATAAATGGAACTTTGTCTGTGTTTGTGTGCCTGCGTGTGTGTGTTCATTACCTATAGACTCCGAAACGGCTGAACCGATTTTCTTGAAATTTTATTATACTATAAGCGACTGCGAGTATTCCTAGCTAGATCTTGTGTCGAGGTACCCCCGATAAATATCGAAAATCGATAATCGAAAAAATCTGGTTATAGAAGGAGTGATCCGATTTTAATCAAATTTGATACACTCAGAGACAAAGACATAAGAAACGATATTCAGAAATTTCAATGTTGCAGTTCTTACAATAGTGCAGAATATCGATAATATATATATATATAAGGCAAGATGTTTGTGTGTATGTCCGTTTATCTGTCTGTATGTCCTTTATAAAATCCACAATGTTTATCCGATTCTCACCAAAATACACAAAAATATTCTTTAGGCTAAGTCTGAGCTCTAGGACCATAGATTAATTTTAAAGCTTTCGTTACACCCTAGAAACGCCGGGCTATACTGCTAATAAATGTATTAATGAGAAAGACAAAGAAATAACTGAGGCTTTGTATCATATATTCAGTGAATGATAGCAGAAAATATTGTACTGCAATAAAATATTCGAATACTGCATCAGTGACAAAATGTGATAACCTTTGCCTGGGCAACTATCTGAATTAACAGTTTGGCAGCGTCAACTGCATTAGCTACAGATTTTATAAAATTCAGTACTTTTTTTTGCATCAGTCTTATTATAATATTCATATGATAGTTGAATAGCAAAAATTCTTTGCCGAGCCAGAAATTTCTTCTCGTCACAATCCATCTTTCATTTCCTTTTGTACGATGTTTCGGCCGTTGAACGCTCCGTCTTTTTTCAGGTGCTAAGAATTCGAACCGAAACCTTTAATACAATCACTGAAGTAGACTATCTTAAATCCTTGCCGTGAGTTATCTCCCTTTATCCCTGCAAGTGACTTGAGATATTCGGGTCAAGTCACAGGAACTAACCAACATCTATATCCACTGGGCCATGTGTCTTTAACGACAAGTACCATGAACGTTTGAGATTATAAACTTAATTTTCATTAAAGTTTTTACCAGATTTCATATTGCGACTTTTTTAAATTGCTTTCTCTAGTATTATTACCAGAGCGCATATTGCTATTTTTGACACTAATGATGTTTACCATATTTCATATTGCGATTTTTGATGTTAATGGTTTTCCCTAGTTTTTTTTTATGTTAATGGTTTACTCTAGCATTTTTTACCAGAGCTCATATTGCGATTTTTAACACTAATGATTTTCTTTGCCACTCCGTATTACTAGTTCTCATATTACTTTCATCTCTATGCTTGGTCAGTTTAGTATATTTTTGAAGTCTAGAATATGTGCTTATTCCTTAAGTTTACATAGTTTTCGGAGGCGTTCTCTATCTAAAATTTCAGCTTCATCCTATAGGGGGCGGTGATCCCCTTTCTTTCTCCCATATGTGTTCAACTAAATAATAAATGATTTCTAGTTCCTGAAGAAAGCTGGAACGTGCAACGGCCGAACCTTCATACAAATGGCAAAGATGAGGACAATATTCCGAATAATGTAAATAATGTAAATATTACCTCATCTCAGAAATATAGATAAATCCAACTTTATTTATTAATCTATTATTCCTGATTACATTGAATACCATTGCCATATCTAGTCATGTGACTCTTGATGTAATCCCCCAAATTATCTTCAATGTAATTGATCCTGACTTAGCATTTCGACGTTAATCACTTTCTCAAGTGGCTTACCTTTGTTTTCTTCAAATAGTTTCACTGCAACAGTTCTGATGACGTTTTCTTCTCTGGTGTCCCAACCACGTGAATTCATTCTTGCTACTAGATAGGATCCCCACCCTCTTGTCTTTTGATATAGTTAAATATGACCGCCACTTCTACTACAATTGTTTCTTTCCTTGGACTTTCTGCTTGTGAAACTCCCTTCCGTTTAATTGCTTCTCTGATAGCTAAAATTCCAAACATTTATATACAACGTCAATTGCCATCTTTCATAATCATGAATCACATTCACCTTTTATGCTTTCTTCAATACCCAATACCAAGTCTTTTCTCCTACTGTAAACCACTGCGAATTAGTGGTGGTCCGGTCTTGCTTAGAGTGAAAGTATTTAAACACTGATGAACAAATCAAAAACGACAAAATTAATGTTAATCTTTTACCTGAAGAGTTTCTGTTAAGTTATTTAGGAAATAAAAATACGAATTCTGACTTTATATCAAGGCACTATTCTTAGGCACTGACGACTCTTAATTAACTGTTTCGTATGAAATGGCCGAAAGAAAATGTTTGAACTTAATTTAACGATGAAATAAATGAAATTCTCGTGGCCTATGACGCAATAAAAAGGAGACGGCGTAAAGGTTAAATGAATTATGAACAGCGAATGACTAAGGGAAGATTTACTGACAAAAACATTAAAAGATAGAAACAGTCTCAAATTGGAACACAAGAAATCGTACAAATTTAAAGAAAATAACAGAAATAAAAAAAATCACAAAGATAGCAAGAAATCATTCCAATGTCTGATAAGTTTGTCTTCTTTTCTGTTTATAACTTACTCTAGAAATTTTCTAATTTCTTAAAAGAAAATTTATAACAATTTTCCTTGGCTTCTTGCATAAAAGTTTTCTTGTCTCAGAACAATAAAATAGTTAAAACCTTCCGGTCTTCCACCAAATTTTCCTCGTAATTCGCCCAAGTAACTCTCTATGTGTTTCGGCATTTGCAGACACAAATTAAATTAGGTCGCTCAGAAGTTATAATAACCAACTATTTATTTGATCGTCTTCACCTGACGGTCTAAACTTTCATTTTAATTGATTTAACGATCAGCGAGAGAGACACGGAGGTGGAAAATGGTCTTAATTAGTTAGGAGGCTGTTCTCGACTACCGATTCGACATTTAATGCATTCGATACTTTATAGATGTCGCATTCCAGTGACTGTTTTCAACACAAACGCAAGCTTAATAGATAGAATTATCAATTGACTTTTGTTTTAGGCAGCTTCTGACTACAGTAAAAATTAATATTTTTTGTCGCATCAGGCAAAAGCAAGATTATGTATGCTTAATTTTAGCGCTAATACGGTTATTGGAGAAACAAAAACTAGTTACGTAGACTATTTTAATCTAATGCTGCGCATATGTGGCTGAGCGTTGTGGGTGTGCGTTGTGGCGCAGTGGATATCGGCTCAGAACGAGAAATCGGGGGAGGCGAGTTCGAATTCCAATTGAATTCTTTGTATTCAATTACGAGCAAATACCCTTGGGGAAAAGTATTAATCCGTCTCTTCCCTTCAGTTAGGTGTTAAATAACAGGACAGATTGGGGATCAGTTTTATATTGTTATTAAATAATAAATTAACCCCCCACTAATTACTACTTAATAATATAATACATATCTTCCCCCTTTATCTATGTATCAAATAACAGGATAGATTGGATTCTATAGCCTTGGCTGGCAACCAGTCTACAGCAGAAAGTAATGGTAACCTACTGCGGGATAATTCTCTGCCAAGTCAGTCATGTCTCTTCGGAGACATGATCGCTAATGCCTGTATAACGTATGACACTTAACTGACGGATGTATATAACAATTTATATAACTAGAAATTCATCAGTAGAATATAAAATAAATATACGATGGTTCGTCAAGGTTATTAATACGGCTCATGAATCCTTATCGTTTGTAGTATTGTGATCTAGTGATCGAAAGTATATATTGACTCTGCATGTTTTAATGTACCTATTACATTGTGAACCTGACTGCTTTGTTAGCAGGAACAAAAAGCGGCGATAAAAGTTTTACGGTTGAAATGTGTCAGGAAATGAAATTAATCGGAGGTTTTAACGCGATACGGTAACAGGGCACTGTTAATAATAATAGTTTGTATGAGTGGACCGAGAAATATAAAATTGGTTGAACATGCGTGATGCACGACGAAGGGGCAGGCGCCCGTCAACCTGCACCACTGACGAAAACATTCCGTAAACTCCAGAGACATTAAAGCAAAAAATTGGCAAATATCGCATCTGTGACAAGTGATGATATATGTTTGGGCATGTATCTTTTATGAGAATTTGGTAGCGTCAACCAGCATCAGTTTGTAAAATTTAGTAACTTTTTTAAAAGTCAGTGTTATTATGATATTTATATGATGTTTTTGTAGTATTTGTGTAAAACTTAATTTTAAGCTTCATCTGTTGCTACGATGTTGGGTCTCTGCGTTGAACCAGGAATTTTTTTCATTCTCGTTATCACTCAACCTTCACATTTATAAATCTACCATTCGTTTGTTTATTGAATACTGTTTCTATACAGAATATTGTTACCATAGAGATTCTCTTTAATAAGCTATAAAAGATTTAATGGTTGAACCCGTGAATTATTATCGATGAGGTAGCATGATTTGTGTGCCTTCTTGGTGCACACTGCTAGCAGCATTAACATGTTTTCCAGTTGTCTAATCAGTTTTTTAAAGTTTAGATGAAATTCATCGATGAGGACGTTTTATTTTATTTTTTTCCTACTCTAGAACATTTGATCAATATCGAAGATCATCCGTAGGGGTAAAAAGAAATTGTAAATTTGATAAAAATGACATGCATTTCATTTTGATGCTGAATTTTTTAAGAATCCCGGATAATCAGTATAAAAGTAAACAAAATGTATCTGTATTTAAAAAAAAAACATGTTTATTTGAATGAAGCTATATAAATGAAAATCCAGGATGAGAAAATATATCGATTGACGTTAAATTTAAACTTTATTCTTCTTCTATATGTGACGTGTCCCTTCAGGACGTAGGCGATTAAGGACTCCACTTGGCTCTGTTTCTGGTCGCTCTCAATATCCTTTCTCTTGGCATCTCTCTCAAGCCTCGCCCCTTCAAAGATTTGCTCTTGGAGTAAATAGACTAAGCTATCGCCCGGTTCACACTCCATCCACGTCTATTGAACAGGTGTAGAGGCTCATCCCTTGTTCCCTGTTTAGGATGTGGTTTCCGGCTTTCTCTTTTCCAATCTTTTCATTTTTACATAGCCCACTGCGCTTCAGTGGCATTACCGCCTTGCTTGGGTTGATATGATTAAAAAAAAAGAACTAACAAGTACGTCTCGCGCTGCTTTCACCTGTCTCTTCTTCTATTTATTTGACCTGTGAGTATCAATTCATCTAGTCCTTCCTTCCTCATTACTTTTCCCAGGGACTCATTTGTCTTTTCCTGATATTTATTATCAGTTTCCTTCTCGTTTGCATTCTTTCCAGCACCTCATCGTTGCACACGTGCTCAGTCCATGGTATCCTCAACATCCTTCTGTAAAACCACATTTCTGCTGCCTCATGCTTGTCCTTCATAGTTGATGAGATCGTTCAGCATTCACTTCCAAACAGAAATACAGATGTCACATAGCAATCTATCAGTATTTCCTTTGTTTATAATGTGATATTCCTGTCTTTCTGTACTCTGGTTTGATTATGAAATGCGTCTTTGGCCATGCCAATGCGTTCTTGGATCTCCGTGTCGCATTTTCCATTCTTTGTCAAAACACTTCCCAAGTATTTGATTTTTTTTCTTTGTTTTATTTTAGATTCTCCACCTTGCAGTTGGCGTATTGGTCTTCTATTTTTGCTGATGACCATACATTCAGTTTTCTTTTAGTTTATGCTCATTCATTTCTTTTCACTTTCTTCTGATAACCTCTGTAGAAGTTCTTGCATTTTCATTTCTTTGTTTGCTTTAGCACCGTGTCATCCGTGTATCGGATATTGTTGAGATTGTAGCCGCCAATGACAAATCCTGTCAAGGCTTTTATTTCTCTCATAATTGCTTCACTGTACAAGTTGAAAAGATGTGGGCAGAAAACACATCCTTGTCTTAAGCCCTTTTTTCCCCATACCTATTATGTTCACATCCAACCCGTACACAAGTGGTTGTTGCCTGTGAAAAGCCAGTCAGTTAAGTGCCATACGTGATACACTCTTCGGCGAACATGTCTCGGAAGAGACATAACTGACTGGGCAGAAGTTTATCCCGCAGTAGGTAGGCATTGCTTTCTGCGGTAGACTGGTTGCCATCCCAGGCTATAGAACCCAATCTGTCCTGTTATTTAACACATAACTAGAAGGAAGAAACGGATTAATATCTTTCCCAAAGGTATTTGCGCGTAAGTGAATGCAATGAAATCAACTGGAATTCGAACTCGGCTCCCCGATTTCTTGTTCCGAGCCGATATCCACTGTACCACAACGCTACAGTAAATAGTAGAGTAATGAAAGCGTGAATATAAACTATTACTATAGATCCTATGCTAACATCTACCCATATAAATAGTAAAACGAAAAGATTATATTGACAGTTTACTAGCACGTTTAAATTCGTGCCGTCTAATTACGAAGTAGGACAACTGATTAGTTTAATTGCTACAATTACCATGTAACAATTATAGAAATAAACAATTAAAAGAATATCACCCACGGCTACGCAAGTCCAGGTGTCAGGTTGGAGTCGATAATGTTACAGACTATTCTTTTCAAAAACTAATTTTATATTAAACTCTAGATAAATTCATGTTAAATAAGCTGAGGTTTCCCCAAAAATAGGTTTTTTTTTCTGGTGATGTTGCTTGTCTACTCTCAAATTAAACGTTAAATAAAACCTGAGTTACTAGATAAATTCCGTCATTAAAAATATATATCATAAGAGAATTATAACAAAAATTTTCTAAAGCAAACTAAGAAAAGTAAACAAAAATCTAACGTAATTGCTTAAAAGATTGCAAATGCACTCAGATATATTGATTGTTATTCTGAAAAAATATAGAAAACCTATTAGATGTCTATTAATTTGTGAAGCAGACTTTCCAAATAATGAACACAAACCAAAAGAAAGGATGTATATTTTATTATTTAGTAAGAATAGCCATTTATAAAATATAAAATATTGATAAGTCCAAAATTATACGAATCCTATTATATTCTACCTTGTAGTACCTAATTCTGTAATCACTGGTACCGACGACTGGTCATCTCATTTGATGTTAGTTATTTATTTTGAAACGTAACTTTTTGAGAGAGATTGGAGGAAGATAAAGCATTAATCGGCAGTTTCTGGTGTCGCACCAACGTTACTACTGAGTCGAGATATTGAACTTGAAGTGTCAAGACTATTTAAGCAATTGTTTGGTAGTTTTCCTAGTATGTTTAGGGTAGCTGTTATTTTGAATACCCATTTATAGCAAGGTTTCAAATCCCGGAAAGTTTGCAGGAAATTCTTGCTCATAATTTGTTGATAGAACTGAAAATTTATATAATTTTGGATAATGTAGAATCGTCCCAGTCCAGAGGCAAAAAGTTAAACACGGATCTTTACAGTGGGAATGAGGTTCATCGTTTGGTTAGCTGTATTGTCTTTTCTCTCCTAACATGGCATTTTTATTTTTAACTCATTTTGTGAAAAGAATTACTTTTAAATGAACTCGATTTTGACCAAATATTTTCTTATAATAATTTAAACGTATTGTTTTTTTTCCATAATACTAGATAAATATTCTATATAGTTTTCAACGAACGTCATGTCTTTTCAATTCTTGTCTGATTGTAGACATTTATACATTGACTCCAGATAGGTCGGCAAGTATATCAAGGTCTGTTTTTTTTATATTTTATCTGTTTTATCATATTCATATGATTTATTCGTGAAAGTAAGATGGGCATCTACTTCTAGGCAGAGTTGCCTTGTATTTATAAATAATTTTCTGTTTTACAACAGATGAATGTTTCGATAAATATTTTGATATTGTCTTATAACTTTTACAAGTGATAATCAATTTGTACCTTTTACCCAGTTTCCTGAGGTCTCTACTTTCCCTACAGTATTGTTGATCTGCGAGGCTATAACATGCCATTTTAGTAGCTTAGATGATTTTCGTTTCTCTTTTGTGTTTTTAGCCAATTTTACTAAGGATGACTCATTAGATTGGTCATCCTGAATGTATTTCATTCTGATTTCTTACCAACATGACTTCACAAGTACAAAAGTAAAATCATATAATTTTCCACATATCAGATTGTCCGATTTAAGAAAAAGCACATTTCTTTTAAATAAAAAATATTAAAAAATATATGATTTTCTGTCTTTATCATTTCGAAATCTGTGGGGATAGGAAATTAAGAATTAAATTCAACCTTCTTCGTAACTTTCACAAAAATTCACAATGGCGTTCGAAGTCCTTGTTTTTCGCAAATAGAAAAAGCATTGACCATGTGCTTAAAGAAAGAGTCGAACACGGAGTTGGTGCTAAATTGATTTTCTGACCAGTGGAAGCGACTTGCAAGTTAGATGGAAGCAGCGAGAGAGACACAACTACAATGTAACTTCAACTTCATGTCAAGTCGGACATAAGGTCACGTTGCACCTTGTTCTCTTTCTCCTTCTTTCTCGTTTGCGTATTCATTTTACTTCTTTTTCTCCATTCAAAAACACTCCTACTGAACAAATAATAATATATACTTACGTACGTACGCATAAACTCTTTTCAACAAAATATTACTACGAAACTTTTTTGATAACCTTAACTTTTTCATTGAACATTAAAGTGCTACCTATTTTTGTTATTATGTTCCTTTAATAAATTTCTATTTTGACATGAAAAATATATATAATTTTATTTTTACACTATTCCACTCTTTCACACAAATCCACTCATTCCAATTTCCAATCTGCAACCTGCTAAACAACCAACCTTCTGATGAAACTCTTCTGATAATTCTGATGATACTACTGGATAACACTTGTAAACTGTAAGGTGTTCGGTTATGTATGACACAAGGCCGAATAGAATAAACATTAACCGTCGCGGTATAGCTTCAAGTCTACTAAAAATGTGTGTGTGGATGCACATTTAGTAGATCCTTTTCACATTAACAATGATTATGTCTTTAAAAGTTTCGAACATTTCAAGCGATACTGTATACATAAAGTAGATGTAAATTAGCACTTTCACGTGCAGAAGTCATTTACAAGACACTAATTTCTTAATAAGCAATTTCGTGAGACAAGAAGAGCAAAAACAATTGTATATTTCGATTACAGATTCATTTTCATCATCAATCATAAAATAACTCTAATGTCGGATTTCGTAAGATTTGATTGCACAGAAAGTACCAGCTTATACATACCTCTATCTTTTCATGAGCCTATAGAATAGCATATATATATTTACATATGCATCAACAGAAAATATCTTTTCAAAGAACAGTTGGTTCACTAAATTTTACCATGTGCTGACGTCTGCAAAAACAAAATAAATCGCTCTTATTTATTGGCCAGTCAGTGGCAAAGAAAAAATTCTTGAATGTTGATCCGAACCTATTTTTCAAGATAACTTAAATACTTCAGGCAGTCACTGGTCTCATCTAGGCGACATTTCTTTTTTCAGGCTCTCTCACTCTGTATTTCACACCACACATATTTTTCTCTTGACTTTTCGAAATATTTATCGAAATCGAATATCGAAATTGGCTTGTTTTCATATCGTAATATAAATAAATGTGCGATGTGATATAATGGATATCAGCTTGAAATGAGAACTGGAAGAACTATGTTTAAATACATTTCAAAGTACTTTCATCTACTTACGCACAAAGGCCGTTGCAAAAGTTATAAATACAACTGTTTTCCCTCTAGCAATGGATTGAACAGGAGGACAAATTAGATTATGTAGCCATGGTTGGCAACAAGTCTACCGTAGAAAGCTATCACAAACTTTTGCAGGAAAATATTCTAACTTGTCAGTTATGTCTCGAAAATGACATGATCGTCCATACGTGTATCCTCTATTGCAGTTAGCTGAATCACTGAATGTAGACAAAGACAAGTTATTTAGGAAATGTGACGAAAGCTGTTACGAAGTATATTAACACAGAAATATTTTTAATTTATTTATTTAGACATTATTTTTGAAAAAAAACACGTATTTGAGAAGTTTTTATGTTTTCTGTAATTAAACAATAGATTTATTTAAATTTACTATTCAGGTAATCTACAATATTTTAGGAAAATATGCTTGAAAGCACTATTAGGGTTTTGTCTTATCGAGCGACTAAGATATATATATATATATACGTAGAAAGAGAGAGAGGGGGGGCCATAAAATCTTTTTGGACACCCTACATTACAGCAATATTGGAATGTGTAATAACGTCTCTTCTTTTTTCTGAAAATGCCATGTTACTATTAAGCTACTCTTATCTATGAACTATAGTTGACTTTTATTTTGCAATGGAAGTTCGTAGAAGAAGAGAAATTACTGAATTTCAACGAGAGCAAATAATAATGTGGCAAGTCAAATAAAGCAATTGATAGACTTTTCAAGGTTAATCCTTAAACGATTTATATTATTGTCAAGAAATGTAATGAAGAAAGGCATTGTTGCATCGTCTCTGAGAGACTTTCAAGAGCTTTGAAGAATGAAGGCATCAGAAACCATCGTTAGAGCGTTACAAATGTCGCCAACATCATGGTAGTATCGCCATATGACAGTATCAAAGACTCTGAACGAGCTAGGTTATAAAAAAGAGTTGCAAGAAATAATTCCTTGATTTCAAGGTTAACAAGAATAGACGTATGGACTCGGCGAGAGTTTTCGAATGCAAAGTTTATGAATTTTGGCTGTCTGTGATTTAGTCAGATGAAAGTACATTCTGCTAATATTCACATTCGAGACAGGTTTATGTTTGAAGAAATCAGAATAAGTTATAGTAGACACCTGTTACACCTTGTTACACCTCTGAAAATCCATAAAAAATCAAATGCAAACACTGAAACTGGCAAATGGAATACATAACTAGCAGCCAAAATCACGTCAGTGGAAACACTTAAATAAACAATGTCATATGAATGGCAAAATGTGAAACAGGCGATTGATCAAATCCATGAAAAATCAAATACAAACACTGAAACTAGCAAATAGAGGACATAACATGCAGTCAATATCACGTTAGTGGCAACCATTAAATTAATATTGTTAAATGAATGGGCAAATATGGAACATGCGATTGATCAAATCCATTAAATATCAAATACACACACTGAAACTAGTAAATGGAAGTCATACTCCATACTAATTATAAATACTGTTTATTTAATTTGAATTTGGATAATGTAATTACATATTTAAATTGAATGTAGTTTATTTCTTCTGGCTGTATTCAATGAGTATTATTATTATTATATTTATAATGTTGTTGTGAATAATGTATCACAATACTGTCAGTATATATGTGATGACTTAATTGCTTGTATCATTTCATTCTACAAATTTTTAAGAAGACTTGCATGTGATTTTCTTCATATTTCCTTAAAAGCCTTTAATAGAAGAAAATGAACATACAAAGAAAAATTTATATAGAAATTTACGGTACAATTCTTTCAGTCAGTCAGTTAAGTGGTACACGCTTGGGTGATCATGTCTCTGAAGCGACATGTCTCAGTCGACAAAAGATCGATGGAATAATCTGTTATTTGTCTATATTTCTGAGATGATGTATAATATTTGCACTTTGTAAATTGTTCGGACTATTAGCTTAATATATATTGCTATATCCACAGCTTTTTTAGCCTTGTTTATTCCGAACTTCATCTGGTGATAAATGTAAGAAGTTTGAATTGAACAATTTTAGAGGAAAAAACATCCGGTTTGAAAATCCAACAAATATCACCTGAAAAAGGCTGGATACTACAATAGCCGAAACGTTGCAAATAATGCATTAAAGATAAGGACAACAGTAGGAACAATGTAGTTTAAATAAGAAAGTCGCAGCTTAAAAAAATCACAGATTTTACTGCTCCCAGTTTGATTTCCGTATAATATCTATTTTCTTCTCATGACGTTTTAAAGCATCCTCATTTATAATATTTCGTATAGCCTCAAGTCTCTTCTACATCTCCAAGATCTTCCGCCATTCTTTCCAATAAAGGATATTAGATATCAACGTGCAGTCCTCGTGGATATTTTCTTTGTTTCAATCAACTTATGTTTTATTTCTTAATATTATTGTTTCCGCAATTTTCGCTGCAGTTTCCAAGTTGTTAGCACTCTGAATTGCCAATCAGCCTAATGAGCTGCAAAACAAAACTTCTCATCCGAATTAACAGGATACATGGCAAGAAGACAACGATTTTATAAAGATACTTGAACAAGGAATGCGATATTTATGCTTTGTAAGAAAGCGTCATTAGGATGTAAAATATTGTTTTATTGTATTTTATAAATTGTGCAAAAGCGTTTGATAAAATACGTCACACGATTGATTTGAGGTGCTAGAAAAGCTTGGTTTATTCTCGAAACCTATTAGTAAAATCTTTATTGGGGGCTAATAATTGAATTTGATTAGAAATCACTAAATGCCGAAAGATAGATAGGTGTTTAAAGCACGTATATAATTTCTTCCTGTTTTAATTTAAACTTCACAGTGAGTAAATATTTTGTCGTGAAAAACCATGATTAAGAGAGTATCAAAAAAGGAGCAGAAATAAAGTGCAAGGAAATTGAAAGCATGATCATCAGCGAAAAGAACAACTGAAAATGCCAAATACAGGTGGAGGATACTAGCATCAAGAAAGTACAAAAATTTAAATACCTAGGAAGTGTTATCACAGGAGATGGAAAGTGCGACGCAGAGATCCGAAGGCAAATTGGCATGGCGAAGGTATCTTTCTCGAACATGACGAAAGTACTCAGACACAAGAAAATATCACTAGAGAACAAAGAATAGTGTGCTAGATTGCTACGTGATGTCAGTTCTTCAATACGGCAGCGAATCTTGGACAATATCATTGAAAACGAGGATAAACTTGAAGCAGTGAAAATGTTGTTTAACCTAAGAATACTGCGGATATCATGAACCGAACACGTGAGCGATGATGAGGTTTTGGAAAGGGTTGCATTGAAAAGAAAACTAAAAGTAAGCATCAGTAAGAGACAACTGAAGTTCCTGGGACATGCAATGAGGAAGGAGGGCTTGGAGATCCTGATACTGATCGGCCAGATAGAAGGAAAAAGAAACAGTGAAAGGCAGCGAATAACATATTTTAAGGGCCTGATCAGGTGGATGACGGAACGGATATTGCTTGAAGTAACAGGAGATAACATATTAAAAGACACTAGTGATAGGGACACGTAGAATGCCACGATCGCCTACGTCCGCAAAGGCTAGGGCACATAGAAGAAGAAGTGAGTAATTATTGAGATAACAAGACGTCTACTAAAACTTATTATCAGCGTCCACAAACAAACTAATATAAGATATGCAAAGATCACAGATTTTATAGCAAGCACAGAAAGTAAACACTATAATCTCCCAGAGTAGACAATAAAAAAAGTGAGTTGAAATGAACGAATTGAAAACTAAACTTCTATTATAAGAATACAGAATATATATTTGTCAATAATGAGAACAAACCCCAGGAGCAATATGGAATTGAAACCAAAAAAAAAAATCAAAGATGAGGACAATAGTCCGAATAATGTTAATACTGTTACAAAAAATGTAAAATATATATGATGAATTACATGTTGTTAAAGAGAAAAGCGTAAGAAAGACAGACATGACGACGTTACTTTTATTTAGTATCAAACATAGACAGTGTAAATGTTGGGGACATAATGAGTAAAGTGTGCTCGGAAAAAATTTGACACACACAGTGTATAAAACAAAAGCGACATAGAGAAACAGCGTGTAATCTGAGTTGCTTTAGAAAACATGCTTGATATAGAAAACAAAACAACCAACATAGTTTTTTTTACAGATTCATTTTCGCATATATCCTATTAAGAAAATGAGTGACTAAGTAATGAAATAAATTTAAAGTTGAATCTTTAATATGCGGCTAGCATCTTACGCTGCTTCTTTTTTCAGCAAACGTCCAAAATCTCTTCTTGAATTAACGCTTATGTCATGAATATTTCTTTTTTCACTAGCTTGTTTAATACTTCTTTCAGTTTAGACCTTGAATTAAACTCGGTCATCAAATCCATTGCGAGTTCTCCTTCCCTGTATTGCTCTATTAAATAACTTCTACTGTCTTTCTATATTTGCAAGAACCAAGCCAAACCGGAAATAGAATAGTTATCAGACATGGGCAACGACTGAATGGTCGTCACTTTGCAGTCAAATAGCTTTTCCGCACCATTGAAATATTCTCTATTAATACAATACTTTTACCATAGCCGAATTGTTGTAAGCCTTTCAATAATCAGTCACTACTTCCATAGAACGTTTTCAGAAGAACTACATTTCTTAGTTTCAACAATTCTGATATTCACGGATAAGATCTGCAATTGTAACTAGCATCCGTATTACCCTCGTATTCCGCTGGTGATATAATTGTCACTCGAACAGCTTATTCCTAAGATCCGCTGTGTTGTGGCACCAAATGCCGAAAAAATGCTTATCTTAACCTTAAAATCTTAACCCTTGATAGCCTTGGAAATTGTATTGGGTCAACATCAATATAAAAAAACTTAAACATGTTTCGATCCAAAGAATGCTACAAACGTAATGGTGCCTGGGTTAATTATTATACCGGGTGCAGCAGAAATATATTCCAAATATACCACGCAGAAATATCTCAGACATAATGGTAAACATTTCTGACAATGTTGTCTTCATCTATTACTAGCACTATAACCCAGTGTAAATCGGGTGTAATGAAAACTTTAAAACTAATCCATGGTCCTGGAGCTCAAACTCTTTGAACGTTGGCACGAAAGACTAAAAAGCAAAAATTGTTTCCAGTTAAAGCAAAACCGTACACTGAAACAAAAATGAATGGATGTAAGTCAAATTTTGATTTCCTTGTATCGATATCAAATAAGATTTTTTCTTCGTAAACTTCATTTTGAAGACAAATAAGTCTTCTGAGTAAATGTTATCATGGCTGAGACTAAGAACTACAATTATATCTACTTAACCCGAAGCAAAAACTAAAATAGAATGGCTGAAAAAATGCAGCCATACAGGCAGACAAACAGACACACACACAAACATCTTGCATTATATATATATATATATATATATATATATATATTATCGATTTTCTGCAATATTGTAAGAGCTGCAACCTGGAAACATCAGAATATCGTTTCTTATGTCTTTGTCTATGAGTATATCAAATTTGATTAAAATCGGGCCATCCTTCTATAACCCGATCTTTTCAATCATCGATTTTCGATATTTATCTGGGGTACCTCGACACAAAACCTAGTCCAGAACACTTGCAGACGCTTATAGTACAATTGTGTATATTTTCAAGAAAATCGGTTCAGCCGTTTCGGCGTCTATAGGTAACTGACACACACACAGTCACGCAAACACAACGTTCCATTTATAACTAAGTTTAGATTATATAAGAGAGATTTCTGGCCTAGCCTGTAGAGATTTGCTTATATCAAAGAATTACCTCTTCTATAGTATTATTAGATTATATACAAAGGTACTTATGTCCGCTGTGGTGCAGTGAATATCGGCTCGGAACGAGACATCGAGGAGCCGTGTTCGAATTCCAGTAGAATTCCTTACATTTACTTACGCACAAATACCTTTGAGAAAGGTATTAATCCATCTCTTCCCTCTAGTTATGGGTTAAATAATAGAACAGGCTGGTTCTATATACTTGGCTGACAACCAATCTACCACAGAAAATGGAAATCTACTGCGGGATAATCTTCTGCGCAGTCAGTCATGTCACTTTCGAGACATGATCGCCCAATGCGTGTATCAAATATAGCACTTAACTGACTGACTGAATATAATAGTTGGGATCATGATTAACGATTCTGCTGGCCATAAAGTGGGGGATCGGTTTTCTTTTGTTAACTAATAAACTGATCTCGTTCTATTTACTACGTAATAATATGATTAATCTTTTCTCCCTCTAGCTATGAGTCAAACAATAAAACTGGGTTCTACAGCCTTTGCTGGCAACCAGTAAACCGCAGAAAGCAATGGCAACCTACTTCGGGATAATCTACTGCCTAGTCTGTCATATATCTTTCCAGACATGATCGCCCAAAGCGTGTATCACTTATAGCACTTAACTGACTGAGTCATGTGAAGTTTTTGATTTCTTTAGATTTATATCTGCGATTTATATATTTTTTTTTCTTAAGTCTTGGACGAAATCAACATGAGAACAATAGTCCTTAAAGCGTTTAGAATAGTGCTTTACCTGAGAATTACAAAAAAATTTGTGATTATATTCTCTTTAATTTTTAAGATGATAACACCGTTCAACCGTACTCACTGACATAAATGGCTAATTACTTTTTGATAAAAAGCAATTCAAACTTAAGTTACAAATAAAGAGTGATAATTAAGACGAGTTCATATTGAAGAAAACGTTCTGTTATAATTACAGAAAGGAAATAAATATCTCCTGAACTGTTGATTAAACTAGGTGTAATCAATAGTTGCTAATTTTATTTTTGATCTGAAAATGATAAGAAACTAAACTACTATAAAAAATTGAACTTTAGAAAGACTGTTTAAATTATCTAGCTTTGCTAAATTGTCTTATAAAATGGGTACTTCATAAACCTCTTAATTACACAATGTTATGAATCAACTACATTGTTTCATTGGGATTTGAATTACGATGTCATCAAAAAGATAATACATAAATGAAAAAATTCTCTCCGTTGTAATTATCCTAATCTTTTTCATTCTATAAATGTAAATTAAAAAGAGCGGACACGCAATATCATTTCTAAAAAACAAAAATCTTATTTCGAATAGTAATGAATAGCTAATTTTATGAATATCAATAATGACTGTTTGCTTTTCTTTATACCTAGGAAATGTGAATATCTCTTGTCATTTATTCAATACATAACGGTTTGTTTCTAAAACAGTTTCCAGTCACATTAATTTAATATGATATGAATTGTAATCGTTAATATATATATACTTTCGACCATAATTATTAGGCAATCCCATTTTTTTAAAAAGAAATAATGTATTTCATACTACTTTTAGTATTTATTGCCAAATGAAAATAGAATGGCTCTTTTGTTATTATTACACTGCAAAATTTTACAAGGCAAGGAAACAAAGATGAATTCGTCCGAATCACCCTAAATTTTCTTCATTCTTTTATTAATGAAACTGCAATATAGATCATTATTACATATTTATAAATTCATTTGATGCACATATTATTGTGCATTATCAAAACAAAAACAGTCTATTTTCATTTACAATTATTCAATTGGTAATAATTACTAAAGAATAGTATGAAATACATCATAATTAAAAACTTTGTGGTGGCCTAATAACTATGGCCGGTAGTGTATATATATATATATTTATATATATATATACGCCGAAAATTTTTTGTAAGAACTTTCATTGAATAATATAAACATATCTATTTATAATATTTTTTAATTATCTAATTAACTTATTGATATACATAATTAAGTCCTTTATTTATAATAATCCGGCGGTGATATTATAATTCTAGGAACCTCTTGTATTTACAGTATTTAACTTGTTCGGAATATTGTTCTCATGTCTGTAGTCATTTGTACGACGTTTCAGTCGTTCTTCTCTCCGGCCTTCCTAGCAACTAGCACCTGAAGAATGCCAGAGCGTAGGACGGCCGAAACATCGTACAAATAGCATCAAACATGAGGACAATAATCTGAATAATGTAAATATATAGATCTTACGTGTAATTTTTTTTTTCATGTTTAATTGATTCCCTTTTTTTAAGGCTAATCGATATTTTGCAGTATATATATTTTCATTGTAAGTATACAGATAAATATCCTACAAATTAAACCTTGATATTCCAAGTGTATTTTATCACGTAAGTGATTATAAAAAACAAACCTGACACGAGTTTGAACTTGTCTCTCCGATTTAAAGTCCGTAAACTGTTACACCACCCGTACATCCAAGCTCATTGTATTTTCATACGGTCACTCATCTAGCTACTGAACAGACTCGACTTGCTGAACTATAATTTTACGAACAATGTTGTTTAAAAATGATATGACCGTAATCCATTTAACTTGTTCAAAAAGCAACTAAAATGGGGTTCTGCAGAATGATAGTGCGAATATCATGGATTGGGAATGTGAGCAATGATGAGAATTCGGAAAGGATGGAAACGAAAAAGAAATTAATACTGAGCAACAGGAAGAGACAGTTAAAGTTGCTGGGGCATCCAATGAGGAAAGATGGCCTCGGAAACCTGAAACTAACAGTCCAGATAGAAGAAAACAGAGTCAGGGGAAAGCAGCGGATAACATACTTGAAGGACCTGATCAGGTGGATGACGGAACGAGGGTTTCGTCGTGTAACAGGTGAAAGCGTGATGAGCCATCAGAGATAGAGAGACGTGGAAAGCCATGATCGCCTACGTTCTGAAGTGCCATAACACATAGAAAAAGAAGGAAAATATTTTATATTATTTGGGATGAATTATCAGAAAAGATCCCAGAATTTGTATTAATTATTTATGTAAAATAATAAAACAAAATCATTTTCCAAAATGCGAAATTTTCTAAAGAAGCAAATTCCCATTCTAAAGAAAAAATACTCCTACTACCACCGCCAGTAAATTCACTTCTTTTGATTCGTATAAAATCTCATGAAATAAAGTCGATTTCCATTTGAAAATTGAACAACCAATATGATTTAAAGCTTATAATGGCCTCTTTTTCTTTTTCCATCACTTTCTCTGTTTGATATAGTGATAGAATACAAAACTTTGTGGAAGAGAACACAACGGATGGCCCTGCAGTAATTTCACTTCCCTGTTTGCTCTAATAATACCCATTCTATTTATAACATATCAACAAAGAAGATTACTTGAAAAGTTATTGTTCGTGAAAGATCACGATAGCAACTTGTTCTCACCTGAACGTAACGTAGAACGCTGCTTGTTTCCAAAATCTGCGCTTTAAGTTGTATACATTTCTTTTTGTTCTACTTAAGAAATAAAATTAACTAAATATAACTTACGTGATCGCTAAAGAGCAAAGAAGCGAGCAAACGAATTTCAGAAGAAACAAACAAATTATTGAAAAACCCAATGAAATAAAATACATTCTGTATTGATGAAAACAATAGAAAATTAAACAAAGAAAACATAAGGTTACCATGAAAGAAATAACAGAAAGAAAATGTGAGACTTTCTTAAGGGGATAACTAATTATTTGAAATTATGGAAAACAATGAAACCCCAAGGAAAAATTACATGGATATAGAATGGTGCTTTCATTGAATCTCCAAGAATGGAACGCCGAATCGAAAGCGGAATTATTTTTCTGAGAAAACAATGTAGTGTTTAAACAAAAGATACATTCTTAAGAGTTTAAAATAAAGAAAATATAGTATATATCTATATATCAAGAGAGATAGAAACAGAGAGGCAGAGAATGACCGAGGTTTTCATGTGTGTGTAAGTGTCTGTGTTTGAAAATGATAAAAATTCAAGGATAAAAATATAATTCCGTTAAAGTAAAAAAAAAAAATAATGGCCAAATGTCACATCAAACGTTGCTTAAAAATCGTACGATCTTTTCAAAAAATAATTTAAAAATATTTCTGCTTAAATTAAAATTTGGATGACACATTTTACTTTGTCGCTTGGTTGTTTAAGTTACAATCATATCAAACATTTTAGTATTATTCAAAGTTAAATTCACGTGTTATTGACAAAATTCATAATAAACTATTAGATAACAAGATTTAAAAGCAACTAATATTGAATGGTATATGAAGGCAAGATTTATTTTTCTTTAATGTTCCACAAGCGTTTATGCCATGGACGATCATGTATTTATAAAATATCCTGTCGCTTTTGTTCTGTAACAGTGATTTCGCCTTTACCAAGCCTGCCGGTCACAATTACACTATTTCGTATGCTCCTAAGGTTGATGGCTCTTTGTTTTGTTATCTATCTAGCTCTCAATATATATATATATATATATATATATATATATATATATTAATCATTTCACCACAAGCAAGGCATTCCACTGCCACTATTGCGAAAGTGGTTACATAACGGAAGGTAAAGAGAAAGAGTAATCAGATATAGGAAATGTCAGAAGGACTGGTAAGGATACAGAGTCTGAGGGTTGGGTAGATGAGAAAAGTGTTTGAAAGAATGGATGCGAGGTAGTTCGTTAGGAGGTGTCTATTGACCTTTCATTTAAGCTCCTGGAAATTGTAGCTCTCAGGGAAGCAATCATGTGGAAGGGAATTCCACAGTCAGGAAGTGCTTGAAAAGAAGCTGTTAGAGTAGAAATTACGGTTGCATTTTATCGGTTTCACTGTAAAAGGGTGAGGCCTAGTTGCTAATCCAGTACCGCGTATAATTCGTACCTAGGGGACACCAGTGATCTAAGTTCATCGGAGCAGAAGCCGTGAAAGCATTTATAGAAGAGACTCAGGGAAGCCACGTCACGCCGGTGAGAGAGAGACTGCAGCCGGTCTGCCAAGTCGTGTTAATTTTACGAGCCAGATTCGTCCTAATGTTCCTACGATATTTCACCTATATCTTTTTTATTTTACGTCTATGTTTTTCAAAACGTTTGTAAAATTTTCTGTGTGATTAATCCCTCCGTCAATTGGATTCTAGCATCCTTCTTTAGAGTTACCTTAATATTTAAGTTCAGTCTTCGCCTCATCTCTTGAGAGATTGTTCAACATTTATTGACATAAAAGAGATTGGATAGTACAAAAATCTATCACTCTTTTCTTTCTTTACAATGAGTTCTCTTTCTTAACACTCTGTATTGATTTGTAAAGCCTATTCCGCTAGTTTAAAACGTTTTCCATTTTTAATGCCACGTTTTCAGACTTAGGAATATGTCTGATGCAGACATCTCTATTTTGTAACACATGGCTTGGTTACATTCTTTGTATGGTAACGATACGTTTTCTCTAATGGAAAATCTGTAATGTCATCGATACCGACTTGGTAGACCGGCTGCAGTCACTCTCTCACCAGCGTGACGTAGCTTCCCTTTGCCTCTTCTATAAATACATTCACCGCTTCTGCTCCGATGAACTTAGATCACTGGTGTTGCCCGAGATACTAGATTAGCAACTAGGTCCCACCATTTTACAGTTAAACCGATAAAATGTAAACACAATTTCAACTCCAACAGCTTCTTTTCTTGCACCTCCCGCCTGTGCAATTCCCTTCCACATACTTGCTTCACCGACAGCTACAATCTCCATGAGTTTAAATGAAAGGTCAATAGACAACTCCTAACACATTAAATCGCACCTATTCTCTCAAACACTCTTCCCATCTACATTCCTATCCGTCTATCACCCTCCTTCTGATACTTCCTATATCTAACCACTTTTTCGCTTCAGCTTTCCCTATGTAACCCCCTGCGCAATAGTGGCAGTGGAATTTCTTGCTTGCGGTGAAAAGATTTTTTTAAAAATTAATAATTACTTATTTTTCTCATTTCTTTTACTGACCTATTTAAGAGCTTCTGTGAGTTTCTGTCGCTGTTAGTCTTCATGACAGAGACATATGTATACCTAACATTTTAAAGATTTTATCGATTAGAAGTACTCCATCCATGCAGTGTTGGACACAGAGCTCTTTCTGGGCTGCTACGATTTCAAACTAGTAAGTGTACATGAAGATTCAAGATTGTGTGTAGCAAGAAGAGGCGCCATAGTTTGTATTTACCCAGATTGACAGTTGGGTCATCATCGATGACATATCCCCAAGTCTGATGTTTGTTGCTATAGAGACCAACAGTTGTTTGGTGGAGATTGAGGCAGGGTCAGCTGATGCATAAATCACTGAAATCAGAGGGTTGGTGTACTGTAAGTCTCAGAAAGAGAGCGGGGTGCTACACCAATAAGCAAACGCTGAGTAGGCACTCAGCTGTTCAGTGGTTTGACTACATGTAGACTTTATCTGATTTTCCATTGGTTTAGAGCCTTGGAATGGGCGACGTGCAATAGTTGTCGGCCTCAACTTCTCAAGCACATATATACAGCTCTTCTAATGTAAAAGGAGACAATTAGAGAAATCACGTAAAGTGTATCTACTTTAATGAAATTTGAAACACTCAGTGATTCATGTACAAGGACGGTTTAGCGTAGAGTTGATTTACTTCGCATGTGCTGATCTGCTACATGCTAATAAGGCATATTCAACTGAGGAGTTTCAAAGAGCTAGAGCCTCAGTGGGAATAAACCTGGCATTGGCACCCAATTTGATAGTCGTCATAATCATTAGGAATTTTGAGACAGGTTTACCGTGAATGTAAAATATATAGGCTTGGAAGTGTAATCTAACTCATTTCCCTAACATTTCATTTTGAGCTGGCTGATTTTTCCCTGTTCCGTAGAGGAAATTCCAAGTATTTTTGTGAATGGGCTGATCGTTTGTATACATAATGTGAGCCGAGGTACAAGTACGCTAGTTTGGGGTTCCGTTCTCCTGTGTCCATCATCGGCAGCGTTTATCACTGAGGTTCACAAATAATTGTTTTTTTGGTAACAAATATGAAGAGTGAGCTTCAAGTCCAAAGTTATCTCAAAATTTTCTCTCAGAGTATCCTGAGATTGACACAATTTTATATTACAGAGAGGACAACAAATGCAGCACTTGTAATCATATATTTCACAAGCCCTTCTACAATAAATTGTGTTATGTTCAGAGGTTGTCTAGTGTAATGTTTACCAGGTCTAAAGCGTGTCAGATTAGAATGAGTTTAGCACCTATGAAATGAGCCTTAGGGTTTACGAATAGGCATTTAAATATTTTTCGGCTTGAAACAATTCAGCACATATATAAATCTACCATCCGCCCGTGCATTGAATACTGCTGCCATATCTGGTCGGGTGCTCCTGCTATCCATTTAGGTGTCCTTGACAATCTCGATCAAAGAATCTGTAATGTGATCGATCCCGACTTGGCAGCACGGATACAGTCACTTTCTTACCGTCGCAATGTAACTTGCCAGTGTCTCTACTACAAATACTTTCACGGCTTCTGCCCCGATGAACTTAGCTCACTGGTGATCCCTATATATAAATTTACTCGAGCCAAAAGAGTTACAACTAGGTCCCACTCTTTTACTGTGAAATCAATAAATTGTAAACTCAAATTCTACTCCAGCAGCTTATTTTCTCGCACTTCCTGCCTGTTGAATTCCCTTTCATTTACTTGCTTCCCCTACAGCTACAATCTCCAAGAATTGTAATGTAACGTCAATAGTCATCTCCTACCTCACTAACCTGCATCGTCTCACGCATGCTCCTTTCTCCCTCCACTCTAATCTCACCAGTATTCTGTTCCTTCTCTTACCAACTTTCTGACACCACCTATAACCTGTCACTCTTTCTTCTGACTTTCCTCCTATGTAGCCTCCTGCGCACCATTGGCTTGAAAACAGCCTTGCTTGGGGGTTGACATGATTACAAAAAAAGAAACAGCCTGCCACTACCTTATTAATAATGGACTGTTCTGTTTTCGGAACGACGCAAGACGGAAAAGATTTATTAGGGACTGTTCGATTTCAATGAGAAAACTAGAGTTTATTTGAGTTGATTTGTTTTCTGTGCCTTATCGACCGTTTGCAAATTATGTAAGCAAACAATATTTTTAAATTCTGTGGAATTTTAAAAAATAATAATGATTTATAACTAATTAATTTATAGCCGAGTGAAGATGTGTTATCATGCCTTTCTCAATTGTATTTTGCACGTAATTATTGTAACGAATGCAACTGGAATTGTTGCTCAGCTCTCCGATAAACACTTCCAAGCCAGTATCTATTACACCCGCTACTCACCAAGCTTAGAGCATCTGGTATTTCTTAGACATCACCCATCTTGGCACTGATCTGTCTCAATGTTGCTTAACTTTGGTAATCGTACCTGTTTAATGCAGTATAGTTGTCTGCATACAGAACAAAAATGAAGAGGTTTAGTTTTTCAATATATATAATCGACTGTATTGCATTAAACATTATACTAGTGTTCTTGTCTATTGCATTGTGTACAAGTCTACTGGAACTAGTTTCCGTAGAATAAATATCCTTAAATTGGCGTTAAATGCACTCACTTCGTCCTGCTTTACATAGTTTAGTAAATTATTTCAATATGGAATGCTTAACATAGTTTAGTATATTATTTCTAATATGGAAACATTATAATTACGCATCACTCGGAAGTATAAAATTAACTGACAAATTAATAACTACGGTTTATCATTTTGCAGGTTATTTACATTTTTTAGAAATAAAGACTATTTTGAAGCTAAAACACAGTTTTACAAATGAACGTTCAATTAATCAAGCCATACCTAGGGTGTTGAAAATTGAATCTATTACCATTCCTAATATCATAAGTAAATTAACGCAAACGACTGCAATTGCAACTCGGCTTTTCGATTCCAGCTCCTGAACCGTTACCCATTCCATCCTACACATATCAACGCTTACAACACCTAGTATTCCCCAGTATGCTTAACGTATTTTAGTTGACGACTGTAATAAGGAAATATCAAGATTTCCCTTCTATAGAACACGTATACTTGATAATTACAAGAATAAAAGGTTACATATAGCGAAAAGCAAACTTTATTTACCGGAAGAAGAGTTAATAGTTCGTTTATATCTTCTTGACGCAATTGCTATTATATTTTACTATCACACCGCTTTCGCTGTTTTAAAACAAATTTAATTAGCAGCTAAATATAGCTCTGCAGGTGTTCGTACATGAACTTCCAATTGGCTTCTCTGTACGAAGATAAATTTAAATTTCAGAATTTTGTAAAACAAAAACATGTGAAATGATGGTTTTTTAATTGTATATCCTAAGATTTCTACTAAAAACATGACATATAATATCGCGGCTTATAAATATATTGTTCTGCAATGTTTTACTGAGTTTTGACAAGAATATTGAATAATCACTGGTGCATACTAAAAGTAGATATAATTAGTAATTCGTTTAATGTAAATTGAAAAGAGAGGCAGCGGGATATATTCACGCAAGGATGTCAATAACGAATGCGCGTTTTAGAGTCTATTTTAGCAGAACACTTTCTGCAGTTTAACATTGTGTGTTTAAAAAGCCTCTTATTTTCCTTGACATGTTTCATACCCATTTTTGGGAACAGTACAGTAATTTGCGTTGTGGCGCAGTGGATATCGACTCGGAACGAGAAATCGGAGTGCCGAGTTCGAATTCGAGTTGAATTCCTATTGAATTCACATACGCGCAAATACCCTTGGGAAAGGTATTAATCCGTCTATTCCTTCCAGGTATGGATTAAATAACAGGACAGATTGGGTTCTATAGCCTTGGTCGGCAACCAGTCTACCGCATCTTGCAGAAAGCAATGGCAACCTACTGCGGGATAATCTTCTGCCCAGTCAGTCATATCTCTTTCGAGACATGATCGCCCAAGCGTGTATCACGTATGGCAGTTAACTGACTGACTGACAGTAATTTCTCTTTTGTACAAAAAATGCTTAGCCATCTGCATACTCATTTATACTTCAGATGAATTTGAGCGTACTACTAGATTGGCATATAGGTCCCACCCTTTTTCCGTTGTAGTAAATTTCAACCTCTATTTCTATTCGAATAGTTTCTTTCCTGCACTTACTTTTATGGAACTTCCTTAGATTTGCTAGCTCCCCGGATAGCTACAATCTTCACAAAATTAGATCTAACGTCAGTTGTAATCTTCTACTATTTAAACTCCCGTTCATCTTTTATCATTTTCTCAATACCCCCTGTATCCACTCTTTTCACTCACAGTAACCTCTTGCGCATTAGGGGAGTTCTTGCCCTGTTAGGGGTGAAATGCTTAAAGGAATCAGTTACACACTTACAAAAACATATACACACAAAAACACAGTCACACAAACACAGAGGCAATCGAACACGCACGCACACATATATTCACATACATATTTAATCTGTACGATATTGTTTCTAATCCAACGGAAATCTTAGCAGGATATGCTAAGCTGCATATAGAGATATCTTATTTCTTAAGGGCGTAGCCGATAATGGCCCTCCACATCTCCCTAACTTTTCAGCTCGTAACACCCACTAAACCCTCTAAACACCTATTGTCAACCTACTAAACCCTCGCTTTACCATCTAACTACACGAATCTATCGACTTTACTACGCTTTGCTTTGCCTTGTCTCTTCTATAATTTTGTATCTTCAGCATCAGATTCTCTAAGCCTATCATCCTCAATTCATTTCCTAGAAACTTCTGCTGCTTTTTTCTGATGTTAACTCTCTGTATTATTTTCATTTCAATTCTTTCCAAAACCTAGTCGTTATTCACATGTTCTGTTCATGTTATCCCCAGCATCCTTCTGTAAAAACATATTTCGGCTGCTTCAACTCTTTTCTTTATTTTTGATGAGATTGACTAGCATTCACTTAAATATTGAATGACAGCCATCACATAAAAATCCAGTACATTCTTCTTTGTTTTCAGAGAAATTCCGTTGTCTCTCAATACACTATTTAGATTCTGAAATGCAGGCCAATATGTCTTCGGATCTCAGTTTTGTATATACGTCGTCTGATAGGACACTCCCTCAGCACTTAAATATGAATGGTTTGCTTTTGTATATGTTGTTAAATTTTTCAAGATTAATCCAAACCTATTTAGAATTTCTCATGGTGTATATGTGTTTTTTTAAGTAGTTGTGTTACTTATACAATTTTATTTAAGCAGTTTGGTTGAATATGTTCTTCACGAATATATATACGTATAGAAATGTAGAAAGAAGGGTGGAATGCAGCTGCGCTTCATTCAACAAAAATGTGCTTTAAACATTAAAATGCAAAACTGAACAAAGATACAAAAGATATTTATAAAAAAAAAGGCTAAAATGTTAAAGAAACACGCAGTTCGAATTTTGCTAGTGACGTCTACTCGCTAAAAAGTCTGCCTTCTTCTACCGAGCGCCCATAGCCCAGATGTCGAAAGGCCTACTGACGCCAATTTGGTCGGGATTCAATCCTAGGGGAAAAGCAATCGGAGTCTAATCGTACTGGTTAGCTGTTATACAGCGAAATAGATCTGTTTGAGGATGATTATTTACGCACTCACACCCTGATTGAGCACACTGGTAGAATGGGAGACTTTGAAAAATGGTAACTACTCTGGCATGTACCCATCGCTCATTCAATAATGAATTAGAGCACTCTGTCTATTGGGCATGTATAATGATAATATAATCGCTAAAAAGTCTTCCTTCTTCAAACCGAGTGCCCATAGCCCAGAGGTAGAATCGCCGACTGACGCCAATTCGGTCGGGTTTCAATCCTGGGTTAAAAAGCAATCGGAGTCTAACCGTACTGATGAGCTGTAATACAGCGAAACAGATCTGACTGCGGATGACTATATATATATATATATATATATATACACTGCATAGAGGCAGCAAATATTTTTGTAAACATATACTGTTAAATATAACAGGCAATGAATGTCTATTATGTTTAATCATGAGCCATTCTAGACGTCGTATTTCGGCTTTAATTTCAGTTGAAAATAGAAACAAAAATTCTCAAACATTTAGATCATCTAAACTTATTTATAAATAGAACTTTGTCTCTGTGCATGTCTGTGTGTGTGTGTCCGTTACCTATAGACTCCGAAACGGCTAAACCGATTTTCTTGAAAATTTACACAGTTGTACTATAAGCAGCTGCTAATGTTTTTAGCTAGGTTTTGTGTCCAGGTACCCCAGATAAATATCGAAAATCGATAATCGAAAAAATGGGGTTATAGAATGAGTGGTCCGATTTTAATCAAATTTGATAGACTCATAGACAAAGGCATAAGAAACGATATTCAGAAGTTTCAAGGTTGCAGGTCATACAATAGTGCAGAAAATAGATGATATATCTATATAAAATGCAAGATGTTTGTGTGTGTGTCTATTTATCTGCCTCTATGTCTGTATTTTTTTCAGTCCTTTTATTTTGTTTTGCTTCGGGTTTGGCTCTAATTAGGTACAATTGTAGTTCTTAGTCTCAGCCATGATACCATCTACCCAGAGGACTTATTTAGCCTTCAAAATTCAGTTTACGACGAAAAAAACTTATTTGATATCGATACCAGGAAATGAAAATGTTTATATCGATACCAGGAAATTAAAAATTAACTTACATCCATTCATTTTTTTCTGTCAGTCTACGGATTCGCTTTAATTGGAAACAACTATTGCTTTTTAGTCATTCGTGCAAGCGTCCAAAGAGTCTGAGCTCCAGGACCATGGATTAGCTTTAAAGCTTTCAACGCCGGGCTATACTGCTAGTTTTTTTTATTAAGTTTGTTCTAAGCGTTCGGCTCCCATGAGCCATCTTCAGAGAGATTATTAAGACGGTAACACATTAACATCCACCATTAGCAACGATTTTATTTTGTGTTGACATAAAACTCTGCTAGGCAACGGCAATAGTTACGAAAAATAACAAACGCAGTTCGCAAATTTATATTTTAACATAGTGAGAATTTCCAATCCATATCATATCTTAACTTATATATATATATATATCCGCAGACAGATCTGTTTCGCTGTATCACAGCTCATCAGTACGGTGGGACTCCGATTGCTTTTTCAGCCCAGGATTGAAACCCGACCGAATTGGCGTCAGTCGGCGACGCTACCTCTGGGCTTTGGGCGTTTGGTGGAAGAAGGCAGACATTTTAGCGCATATATTATCATTATACGCGTCCAATAGCTAGAGTTCTCTAATTCATTTTACTGAATGAGCTATGCGTACACGCCAGAGTAGCTACTGTTTATCAAAGTCTACCATTCTTCCAGAGTGCTCAATCAGGGTGTGAGAGCGTAAATAATGTCATCCGCAGACAGATCTGTTTCGCTGTATCACAGCTCATCAGTACGGTTAGATTCCGATTGCTTTTTTTTAGGCGTCAGTCGGCAACTCTACCTCTGGGATATATATTTAACAATATATATATATATATATATATATATATATATATATATTTAAGTTAAGATATAATACGGATTGGAAAGTCACACTATGTTAAAATAACGAAAAATAACAAACAATTTTCATTGTAACCTTTTTTACCTTTGTTAATTCATCATCAGATATTAATGTTGTATATCGACAAACAACAAACACGCATATATATAAAAAATATAGATTATATTTTTATTAATGACGATGAACCGTGTAGCCTAGTGAACAGAGAGTGAGAGAGCGCGCTTCTAAGGGGTTGACGGGGGGGTCGTATCTGTTGCTCCTCTGGTCTGGTCTGACTCTCTCGTCTGTCTCTGTCTTCGTCTCTCTGTCTGACTGTGAAATCCTTGCCCGAGGTCTTTTTATAATCTCCAAACCGGTACTTCCGATTTTTTGCCTCGCCCACGCACGCCCACGTAATTCTCAGAGACACTTGTTCTGTTTGCCTCTTGTAGCCATTTCCGCTACTGCCGGAAATAAGGTCAAACAAACATCCGTTCCTTTCAACGACCGGAAAACACCCCCGCTTGCATCAACCTTTCCTCTGGTGGGGCGGGATTGTTATATTACATTAATATATTAGAATAAACTGATATTGTGTAAAAACATATCACAGGGGACATTTGAAATCATCATATATGAGCACACACACAAACACATACGCGTATACATATGCATATAAGCACGTAATAAACTCTTATAGTCTTTAGCGATGCAATTCACCCAGATATTTTTAGTTTTATCTAATATTTTAAATATACACATTTATGTTTAAACACAGCCATATACATATACTCGCAGAAGGACACACAGAAACATGTACATCTTTTTTCTTATTTTGATTTTGCTTATTTTTATAATTCTTATTCAATTTAGTTTTTGATATATTTTAAAATATTCATTTTGTTTTCACATATTTTCATATTTTTAGTGATATTTGGTTTCTTTCCATAAAAATACGCGTGCGCACATATGGTATGTCCTGCTGAAAAAGATATTAATGTCAGCAAATACACCATTTCTTCGGTCAAAAATTATGTGAATAAGTTCTTGACCTCAAGATTAGTTTAGTTTAAGGCACAAATATTTAAGGTTTCTTTTAGCCAAAACTCAAGAAAAAATGGAAAATAGACAAAATTAAGAAAAGGTGAGACGGCAATTATACAAGACCTCTGTGGTTTGCGAAAACATTACCTGAAGTTAACACCCGACTAGAGAAATGATATATGTCTCCTTAATAAAAGCTAAACGAATACACTTTCTGGGCTACTTTCCTAAATAAACGAATGGTATCTCATGATACATTTCAACATCATGGCATGAGAAGCGAAAAACTAACCAACCCATGATCAGATGTGGGGTGGATATGCTCAATTCTGATTTGGATGGTGAGAACCAGTTTTGAACTTCATGAAAAAGACCCGCGTTTGCATCTACTTTTGGACGGATCATTTCTATTCCATTCGATTGGGTGTTATTATCTCCCAAAGAAGTGGCGCATTGCGGAGCAGACTCCAAAGAGATTTATTTTCAGATTAGCACAATCTTTATCTATTCACGTCTGGGATGAATAATTACATGTCCTACACATTCTAAAAATCTGCATGTGTCACCTTTTTCTTGGCTCTTGGGCATAGTATTTGATGAAGATTATTAACTAAAATATACAGATACACATGACATAGGACGGAGTACCTAAATTTCAGGATCTGATATTTACTTTGTCTATAATGCGGCAGATGTCGAAAATAGACAAAATTATGAAAAGTTGATACGGCAATTATATAAGACTTCTGTGGTTTGAGAAAAAAATTACCTGAATTTAACAACCTACTAGAGAAATTATATATGTCTATTTAGTATAAACTAACCGAATACATGGGTTACATTTTGTCGTGAACCAGGTTAAGAAGACCAGCAAGAAACAATTCAACAACAACCAAAATAAGAAATAACGATATATATATATATATATATATATATATATATATATATATATATATATATATTAAACACAGCGAAATACAAATAAATGAAACTCTGTTTGTAGAACATTAAATACGGTTTAGGAAGTGATACAAGAAGTGGAACTCCCAATGATCGCATGGTAGTAGTCTTGACTATCTATGCCTATCTCACTGCGTTATGCTGATCCGCTGATTTATCGCTACTGATCTCTCTCTCTCTCTCTCTCTCTCTCTCTCTCTCTCTCTCTCTCTCTCTCTGAGCTCTCCTCTTGTGAGGGGAAGTATATGTAGTTGTAGGAAGAGTTCAATCCGTTGATTGGGTGATACCACCATGACACTTTCTGACAGAAACGAATAAGATCTCATGATAATTTCAACACCATGACAGGGGAAGCGAAAAACTCACCAACCCATGATCAGGTGTGGGTTGGATCTGCTCAGTTCTGATTTGAATCCTGGACATAGTTTCCCACTTTAAAAACCATTTCCCACAACGAACACTTTGCAAAGGTCTCACTAACAATGTTCTTACTAGCTACGCTCATTAGTTCCACCAGTGTTTTACTTCATGACTAAGACACGATTTTCCAGCTACTCTGGGACGGATCATCTCTATTTCATTCGTGTAACATTAGCAGGAATTAGGTGTTACTACCTTCCAAAGAAGTGGCGCATTATGGAGCAGACTCCCAAGAGATTTATTTTCAGATTAGCACAATCTTAATCTATTCACGTCTGGAATGAATAATTAACAGTCCGACACATTCTAAAAATCTGCATATGTAACCTCTTTCTCGGCACTTGGGTATTGTATTGGATGAAGAATAAGAACCAAAAATATACAGATACACGTGACATAGGACGGAGTACCTAATTTACAGAACTGATATTTTCGGCGTCTATAATTGCGGCAGAGGTCGAAAAATGTGATAAACATATTGATACTGATTCTACTGAAGATGACGACTTAGAAAAATACTATTTTGTAGCGATGTTTTGGCACCGTATATCAGAGTTATTTCTTTCTTTTTCCCAGTTGCAGTTGCAGTAAAATCCAATAGGAGACATTCATCTTTGAACGAGTCTCACAGATATTCATTTAATTGTCAGGTATAGAACGAATCTTTTTCTATGTAACGGTTACAGTCATTAATATTATACTTGTTAAAATTATTCTCATTTCTTTGCTTCGCCTCCAAGTCCTCTACTTGCTATTTATTATTGATTACTGTGTCTCATCGATATCGATGTATTTCTCAAATGTAGACGACATATTTAGTTAGGGTGTATGTATATGTTCAAATTACCTACATTTCAAATCACCAACAAATGTAGCTGTCAGGATGCAGAAATTACTAAGAGTTTGACGAGTAATTTTGATTCCTGTCTGTTGACCTGACATCTTCTATGAAAAATAAAGACAAAAAATAATAGTCATATTAAGACACATTTTTGTCTGAAAAAGTGGCGGACTGAAAGAAACAAACGTACGAAAATATCGAAGAATCTAGATTGTCGACTTCTCATTCTTTGCCTGCGAGTAGCATTTGTAGGTAAAAATTAAATAACCTCATTATCACCGATGTATAATAGTAATTTAGACAAGAGAAAAAAATGATCGTCATTCCGAGACAGAAAATTGCCTGGGGCAATTTAGCGCCGAACCTTGTACATAAATTCTTACTTACTGAATTATGAATTACACTAACGTTTGTAAAAATATGTAACATATTCTTTAGCTGTATTAACGCCATAAATTCAGTTGTTACGTGAGTATAAACTTGTTGATTGATTTTAGAGAACATATTACATAATATTTTAGTTACTAATGTTATTTTAAAATAACTTTAGAAAGGAATATTATAAGTGTGACAATGATTATTTTAAATTTCGTTGAGTATATAAAATTTCTTATTTACATGTTGTGGTGACGATTTGATAATATTCAATAAATTTTTCTTGCAATAACATTGATCAACCCTTCTCCGGCTTTCTCTAGGTGCACATATCATATAGAAAAGTCAGTAAACTTTTTTTTAATTAAAAATATGATATTGATTTTGCTTGTGTGAATGTTGCGAAATTGAAACATAGTTAAAATTGTACAGACAAAGGTATTTATTTCAAAAGAAATCATACATTGTTGGCCCAGAGGATAAAAGCATTGGTTAAATTGACATGACCAAAAGAGTAATGAGATCAATACTTAACCACAGCAGAGGTTAATAAAACTTGTAAATTGGATTTACTAAGGAGAAAGATAACTGAAAATGTGATATATATTAATGTAATGAGACGTAGAAATAGAACAATCTATCTAGTCAATGAAATAATTGGTTAAGTTCGAAATTCTGAATCACCTGAAGAAGGCGGGAACGTACAACGACCAAATGTGAATATGACAATAATAGAATAGTCTAATTAGTTATAATACTTGAAAAAAAAACAACTATAAACTGATAAAAAATAGATTTTCTTAGAGTTAATCTGTAAAACATTTTTAAAACATGTATGCAATTCATGTTTATTTGGAAATCTGCGGTTACATTTCTGTATTTAGTGATTCGTCCGTCATAAATTATATGAAAAATTTCTTGGTCTCGGACATGTGTTTCATATTTTTTACAAATATGTATTTTCAATTCACACTCCTGAAAATTTGAGAAATGCTTGGCAATGTTTAAAAAATGCGACAGCTACAATCTCCGAGAATTTAAATGTAAAGTCAATAGTCATCTCCTATTACACTAACCTGCTTCCTCTCTCTAATTCATTTCTTCGTCCACTCCACTCTCATCCTTCTCTTACCCACTTCTCGACACCTCCTATAACCTGTCACTCTTTCTCATAATTTTCCTCTCATGTAACCACCTGCAAACCAGCGACAGTAAAATGCATTGCTTGGGGCGATATGATTATAAAAAAAGCATCTATACAGAAGAAATATGAAATGTTAAAAATACTACCTGGTGACAAAACTTTACAAGAGAAATTATATGCGGCCCTTTAGTGAAAGAATGTTCAATTTATGTTCGACGGATATATTCCGATTCTATCATTTTTCCTTATCTTCCAGCTAATTTTCTTTTTAGACATGTATTTATTTATCACTAACTGGAGAAGATTTTACACTATTGGAATATCAGAAGCAAAACTTATGGAGGGGTCATACTTGTAATTGTTCATTTTCTAACATATCTTGAGCAAATACCTATATGTGAAAATCAAAACATCATACAAAACGGTGTGAATCTTCTAAAATTTAAATTGCATAAAAAAGTGTTTATAATTATCGAAATAAACAATGCAGACCACAAGCCACAACAACATTTTATACTTCGTATGTTCTACTCCAAGTAGAAAATAATTTACCATAATCAGGTCATTTTAATATTATGATAAATTTTACTTTTGTTCTCACAAATATAATTAATAACACCTGCATTATCAGAATGATACAGTAGTTTATTAGTTAGGATCGAAGTTAATTTAGTTGCGGTAGTGTCAGACTTAGTTTCATGTTCCAGAAGCCAATGAACTAAATTAATACATTCGGATTGGTCTGATAACAATCCTTCTAAATGCTGGTCGTCTAGTCAGGATCAAAACCCATTCCAGAAGCAAATGGATATGAAAAGTTTACTCCGAATCGTATCACGTCTGAATAGGCAATCAAACAAATTAATAAAACTGTAAGTGTAACGAAGGTCACAAATGTGGGTTATCCGTTCGTGTCAAAGCCGCTTCTGTTTAAAATGGTTCAGCGATACAATCTTACTGTCACGTTCAGATAGGCAACCAATCAATTTAATAAACTTGGGCTTTTTAGAAGGCGGTTGCAGGCATTTGTAACTTAATGAGGATCACAATTACGGTTTCAGTCAACTGTTTAAAGAGATGATTTTCCTCCAATGATTTTATAGTGATTCTAATTCCTAAGGTTAACGTTCTTAATATTTGTTACTGTAGTGTTTAGTCTGTACAATGATTTGGGTTCACTAGAGCTCAGGGTTAAAGAAAGAGGTAAATTTTATGCGAATATATGTGGAAGATACCGTTTAACCCTAGAGAGAAATAGGTTAACATTGGGGTGATTGAGGAACCAACAACTTGTGAGTCGATTCCCTAAGGTGAAGGTTCGTGAGAAGAATCTGGTTGATTGACAATTACATCTCACCAGGTAAATATCGGGAGAATGAGGATAGTTCGCAACAATGTGCGTGGCATGACGTGTTCTAGCAGTGAAAGTTAAGACTGGTTGAACTAAGGAGAGAAGTTCAACTGAATATTCAGCCTGCAAATAACGATAGATCAGTGAGAGTATTACGGAATAGAGGATGGCAAATTAGAAAAAAAACGTCACTCAAAAAGACACGGATACGCTTGAGAACTCTATCGAGAATGGAAAAGAAAGATATACGGTCAGTAAAAGACTCAGTGTAGAGACGGAATAATATATTTCTATTTTTCCTCCACATTTCTTCTTTAATGTTCAACGTCTTCAGAAACTCAACACCATTCTTTTCATAGCAGGGGAGACACTGCTGGGAAAACTTGGCCCTCTTCTGTTTGAAATCTCCAGTAAACATTTTTGGCACCCACCGGCAGCTTACCTTTGGGTAGGCAATGTCATCATAGACTATTTTTTGTGCTCTCCCAAAAGATAGGCTCAAAGCCCTTGTAATGTCATCCACTATCATTCTTCTGTCAGACTGAATGAGGTCATTAGACTGATTCGATCAACTCAAGAGACCTCACTTTGTATGTTTCTCAAGCCTGGCGTCATCCTGAACACTGCTCCGTCTGTCTTTAAACCAATTTACCCACCTGTAGTTTTTGGCTGAAACATGTGGCATATACAACGTTGAGTTGATCGAATCAGTCAAAGACCTCATTCAGTCTGAGAGAAGAATGTCAATGGATGACATTACAAGGACTTTGAGCCTATCTTTTGGGACAGCATAAAAACAGTCTATGATGGCATTGTCTACTCACAGGTCAGCTGCCGGTGGGTGCCAAAGATGTTTACTGGGGAGTACAAACAGAAGAGGGCCATGTTTTCCCAGCAGTGTCCCTCCTGCTATGAGAAAAATGGTGATGAGTTTCTGAAAAAGGTGGTCACATGTGATGACACATGTATTTGGCACTATGAGACTAAGTCCAAACGGCAGCCCATGAAGTGGAAGCACGAAGGCTCGCCAGTGAAGAAGTATTTGAAGTCCAAGCGGTCCACGGGGAAGGTGATGCTCACCGTTTTTTTGGATTTTATTTGGTCCAATCGCCATTTCATTCCTTGAGAAAGGAAACACTGTAAACAGTGTTAGCTACTCTGAACTGCTGAGACAGGTCAAGATAGGCATCAAGATCAAACGCAAGGATGATCAGTTACATGGAATGCATCAAGACAACGCAAGGCATCAAACAGAAGCCCAAATGGTGTAAACCATCAACGAGCTAGGCTGGGAACTGTTCCCTCATCCTCCTTACAGCACAGACCCTGCCCCTTTACACTTTATCCTGTTTAGTACCTTGAAAGCGTTCACGACAGGCACGAATTTTGAAAGTGACGATGAAGACAAAAGTTTTGTGAGCGTTTGGCTGAGACATCAGTCCAAAGATTTTTTACGCTGAGGGAAGACAGAAGCTTGTGCACAGATGGGAAAAGTATGTGACACTGCTGGGTGATTACGTTGAAACATAAAACAAAAATAAACTTCTACCTGTATTAGGAGTTTATATATATATATATATATATATATATATATATATATATATATATATATATCCTTAAATAGAGTAGACGTCATAATTATCCCAAACCCGAGGAACCTTTCGGCCAACACTTATCACGGGCTGCGTTTGCTTAATTATGAATGATCGTATGAGGACAATTAGTTTCTGTCTTGCACAGTGGTCAATCTGCATACCATCTTCGCGTTTTGGAGGCTATTTGCCTAAAGATCCAGCAGCCGAGCCTGTGCTGACAGAAAGAGCAGTTCCTTCGCTCCTTACAATTACTGGAGAGTTTGTGAGTGTAACATTTTTTCCTTTTTATTTCCCTCTCGTGGAATTATATGTATACACCCCCCTTACATTTTAATACTTCTTTTCATTAAAGTTTGCTCTTAAAGGAGTTCCATCTTCTCCCAGTATTGTAATTAATTCTTTTGTTTTGTCCTTATTTTACCCTTTATGACGTCTACTTTATTTAACGCTATTAGTGTTTTCTGTGGGTACAAATCATTACTTGTATATATATATATATATATATATATATATATATATATATATATATATTATGACATAGCACATATTAATTTAATTTTAGGCAAGACTTTCTCTATTTTTGGAGGTGCGTTTTAGTGCCATGAATATCGACTCGGAACGACAAATTGGTGTGTCAAGTTCGAAATTCAATTGAATCCATTGCATTCACTTACGCACAAATGTCCTTGGGAAAAGTATTAATCCGTCCTTTCGCTCCATCTATGTGTTAAATAATAGGACAGATTCGGTTAAATAGACTTGGTTGGCAACCACTCTACCGCAGAAAACATACTGCGCGATAATCACGATAGATCAGAGTCATGATTACCCAAAGCGTGTATCATTTATGGCAATTAACTATCTGGCTGGATATGTCTATCTTATTAAAAAAAATTGGATGCCTAATCGTACTGATGAACAATGATACAGAGAAACAGGTTTGTCTGCGGATGACTATTTACTCTCTCGCTTGCCGATTGAGCACTCTGGAGAAATGGTGAACTTTAACAACAGTAGCTACTCATCGCTGTTTATCCATCGTTCCTTCATTAATTAACTTGAACACTCTCGGCAACTGGCGTGTGTTTACATCATTTATATAACATGATGAAATCTACTTTCCTCCGCTGAGCGTCCATAGCTTCGAGATAGAATAGCCGACTGATGTCAGTTCGGTTTGATTTCATTCCTGGCTCAAAGCAATCGGATGTTTTACTGTACAAATGAGCTGTGAGAGAGCGAAACAGGACTGTCTAGGGATGACTATATGTATATACATATATCATATTTGTTTTGCCTGACAGCAATATATTACTTTTTGTATATATAGTGAGGAAGTAGTATCTAAAATTATTTCAGTCAGAAATCTTTCGGATAACGTGGTATTCATTTTTCAATATGCTAATTATTAAGAAATGGTTATCCATTAACCGAGGTGTGTGTAGTTGTGTGTGTGTGTGTCAGCATGTGTGTGTGTATGTATGTGTGTGTCAGTGTGTCTGTGTGATTGAGAGAGAGATGAGGAGGAGACCGAAAGAAATACATAAATATTTTACTGTCTGTCAAGGAAACAATTCACATGAACGAAACAAAATGTATATAAAATGACATTTTGACGTATATAATTTATTTTGGTGAAAGCTGTAATGATACTCTAACTATTACCCTATATGGCACAATCAAGTAATAGATCGATAATGAAATACGTGACATTTTATAATGTATACGTAAGGTTGTGTGTAAAACATGATATCGGCCATATGCATATATATATATATATATATAGTTTCTCATGTATATATATATATATATATATATATATATATAGTATATATCTCATCTGTATCATTTCTTGCTAATCGCTGATAAGATGTCGGTAACGACTTGGCGAAGGTTCGTGGTATTTGACTGCTCCCATTATTATTATTATGTCATTTTTTATCATATTTCGATTTCTGCTTTGGTCTCACTACCATCCAAGTCTGCGGGGT
>JBBBDQ010000755.1:1982500-1987500 GCA_037127315.1 Ascarosepion bandense
ATGGAGGGCCATCGTTTGTATGTGGATGGATGCTTATTCCAAAAGAATAATGCTGCAATTCACGCTGCAAGACGGATCTTGACCTTTCTACAAGACAATGGGGTCCATCTCTTGGGATATCCTGCATGATCACCAGACTTGAACCCAATTGACAATGTTTGAGGATGGATGACAAGAGATGTTTATCGAAATGGCAAACAAGATTCAACAAAAAATGAATTTTGTGAAGCCATCTTCAGAAGCTGGAGCAACATCCCCCGCACCTTAATGGAAACGCTTATTTCTAGCATGCCCGACAGAATTTCTGAAGTCATCAAAAGCAGTGGAGGTAGAACTCATTATTAAATTTGGTTGTTCAATGTTTTCATATACTTTTCATACACTTTTTGTACAATTTCGTAGAAATTTTGTTTCTGGTCTTATAATTTTGATCATGTGTAAATCGCCTCATTTTATAAAAATGTAAATTTCTAAATAAAATATTTGGAATATAGCTTTTTGTTTCCATAACCTTTTAGATTGTAGTATTGGTAACCTTAAGTGGGAGGGGTTTAAAATCTATCTGTAAAAAAAATATAACTTTTTAATGATTTTAAGTGGTCTTAAAATTTTAATCAGGAGTGTATGTGCTTCATTCCTTTCAGGCCATAGAATATATTTCCTCCAAACTCTAAGAATATCGACCTGTTATGCTTTATTCAAATAGGTCACCAAATTGCCCAACTAATTATGGTCATGATTTTGTATAATATAGGACAATACCATAAATTGTACTGCCATCTAAATATTTCTTAACAATTTGTGTTGCAGGTTTTGGGTCATTATCATGTTGCAACATCCAGTGACAAAGAAAAGACATGTTCGCTTCATCGAATTTTATAATATTTATAAGTATATTTTAACATATATTGTTATACAGGATGAACATTACTCTGAATATTTATTCTGGTTCCGAAACATAAAACCACTCAAAAAGCAAAATGATTCCACCAAAGAATTTATTTTCGATCTTTTCGATACATGGTTGGGCTTCTTGTTTATTTTAATAATTTCAGCCCAAAAGAAGGCAATAAAAATCATGGTGTTACTGAATGTTAAAGAATGTTAGAAAAATTCTTTTAAGATGAGAGAATAATAACAAAAAATGAAAGTCAACATATAGAAAATGCCGATTGACATTGCTATTAAATATTTGAAGATCAAAGTTAACTAGAAGACTAAAGAGATAATCAAGGAATAAAGGCGAGAGAAAAAAAACTGTTAACTTACGGTTACATCTAGCCATTTAAACTGTAAAACAATGAGATCTACCACCAATTTATACAGTCAATCAATTAAGTGTCTTAAATCATGTACGCTTGAGCGATCATATCTTTTTCAAGACATGACTGAACAGGTAGAATAATTTTCGGAAAATGGTTGTCATTATTGCGAAAGTTCTTTTGCAAACCAAGTCTAGATAACTTAATTTTTCATGCTTGTCCATTTATAACTGGAAGGAGAATAGATAGATTAATACTTATCCCAAGGGTAATTGTGTGTAAATTAATGAACAATTGTGTTTAAATTCATCGTCTCGGTTCGATAGAGGGACTTCATCAAAAAATTACTACAAAAATCTTTAGGGAAAGTTATAAGAAATCTAACCGACGGTTGTTTGAATGAAACTGAAGCTGAGATCCCAAGTTAGCACCAATAATATTTCATATTATTCTCTCAATTTAAAAAAAGAAAACCTGTATACAAGTCCAGATGTGCCGGCAATATTCAAAGCAAAAACGAATTAGAAAATATCTCTGACAAGAAAAATTGACTGTAACATCCGAGGTGCAAAGTGAGTAATTGACTTAATATAATATTTCTACTTCATGCCAGCGGAAATTTGTAGTTAAGGAACGCACAATGAGCCACTCTTTAATAGGTTAACCAGAAACCTATTCTTGTGTGGTAAAATGTTTCGCTCCGACTATTAAAATAAAGCAGTCTTGAAGACGTTAAAATTAACAAGGCATTCTGTGCTTCATTTAACAACAACTTGTAGATTTCTTTTCCGATCAACTGTCAATTTCGTCTTATCGAAATGATCTTTCTTACTATTAAGACAGAAGTAAATAGTTTTGTCATCAGATACTGAACCGAAAAACTATGACAACATGGTAGTCATTTATTTTAATCATGCACTTGACAATGCGAAATTTCGCCATTATTTTTGCAGACATAATGAGTTATTACCGTATGTGGCAATATATGGCAGCGAAATTCTGTGCAAGGATGAATAGCAAATTCATTAATGCCCAACATGTATTTTCTAAAGAAGATTGTCTAGCAATTTACAGTGGAACCTCATACCTAAAAGTTGGTTCAATATAATTATTCCTCTTCCTATCAATGGAAATTGTGGATCGGGAATGTGCAATAATTCAGATATACTTCTCACTTCAGATATACTTTAAACAACAGGATAAAAAATCTTACGCCCAGTCAGTTATGTCTCTTTCGAGACATGATCGCCCACAACGTGTATCACGTATGGACTTAACTGACTGAATAAAGATAATAGTTGGAAAAATAAGTAAAGCTTCTACTGGGCATAAAGTGGGGGAAAGGTTTTCTATTGTTATGAAATAATAAACTGATCCTCCACTAATTACTAATTATGAATACAATCCGTCTCTTCTCCTTTCAGCTATATTTTAAAGAGCAGGATAGAAAATCCTCTGCACAGTCATGTCTCTTTCGAGACATGATCTCCGAAAGCGTGAATAACGTATGGCACTTAAGTTACTGACAGATAATTTCGGAAGCGTGAATGTAATGTTAATGTAATATTAATGTAAATAAAGAAACTTTTAAACGCTTTAAAATTATTTGCCATGCTTCAAAGCGACAGTATATCAAGCAAATTTCGATTAGACCGTTTTTTCAAAATCGACAATTTCCATAATTTATTAATCCGTTTCTACAGAAGGATGATGAGGATGCCATAAACCAAACATGTGAGCAATGACGTTTTGGAGAGAATGGAAACGAAAATTAAACTTACACTTACATCAGGAAGCGACGGTTGAAGTTTCTGGGACACGTAATGCGGAAGGAGGGCATATAGAAACTGAAACTCTTAGGACGGATAAAGATAAAAAAGAGACTGGGGAAAGTAACGCGTGATATATTAATTGTCTCGAGCAGGTGGATATCAGGGCAAGGTCTGGGAGAAATACTAAGAGAAAATGTGTTCAAAGCTACAAGTAATAGGCGGATAGAATGTCATGAGTGCCTACGTTGTGAAAGTAGAATTCACATAAAAGAAGAATTATTAAGCATAATAAAATCAATGTATGAGTTTCAAAAAGTAGACAGTATACCTGTAATAATAGAAACAATATAAAAGAAGGTTGTATTTTCTGACTAGAACTATTTAAGCTATACAACAATGAAGCAATCCTAATAAACAGCCGAAAACAGAAAGTAATTATTTATTATGAGAAATGCAAATATAAACTACTGAAATCAGTTGAAATCCAGTAGTTATAAGTTACTTGGTTTTGTTAAAATATTTAGTTAAAATTTACAAATGTACTCGTTTGACAACAAATAACTTCATCTTCTTTACTATGGCACACGCTGCAAGACAAAGCTTATCTAATGACAATATTCTTATTAAAATAACTAAACATTACCGGAAAAAAATATCTCTAACTTGAAAATGAGTTTAAAATGTGTTTACATCATAGATTATGGATTTATTAAGAATACAACGCAGTTCAGTATAAAATAGCACAAAAGATTGTATCTGGTAAGTTGTAAGATATATTATATCATCTTATTTAATGAAAATTACAACAATAAATAAATCAATAAATATTTTACAAGAAAATGATAAATACATAACATGACAATGGTTGTTATGAATATAATAATAAGGTTTCAAAGATATCCCCATTTATTAAATTCCGAAACTAATTAGTTTAATGTAAATATATTTTTTGCAGTTCTTTTAACTGACGAAAATCATCCATTAGTGTTACGAAAACAACAGTTTTCTTTTTATATTGCAATGCCTAAAGATCATTTTTTCTAATACGTGCTTTTTAGAAAATTCCTATTTCTGGATATATTTAGAGAAATTTAAGAAACAATACATGGTTTAATTACAGCTCATTTAATTAGCTCTTCTGTGCAGATAAAGAAAACACTGACAAATATGAACTACATATTTATCTTTGCATTCGCCAGTATTTGAGAATTGATAGAGCGTTCAACACATATGCAGTAATTTCGAAACTGTTTTTGCTTCTATTAGTAAAATGCGTTGTTATGCAGTCGATATCGGCTCGGAACGAGAGATCGCGGTTCGAATATCATTTGAATTCGTTACATTCACTTAAACACAAACATCAATTGGAAAGATATTAAAGTGTCTCTTCTTTCTCCAGGTTAAATAACAAGTCAAATTGGATTCTGTAACCTTGCTTGGCATCAGTCTACAACATAAATTAAAGACAAACTACTGCGCAAAAACCTTCTGCAAAGCCAGTCCTATCTCTTTGGAGACATGATCGTCCAAAGCGTGTACTGACTGACTTGATAGGAAATTCCAAATAACCACAGAATTTATTTCTTATTATTTCTTATTTTTATATTTTCCGATGTGTTTATTAAAACGTCTAATTACTAATTATGTGTTCGTAAATAAAAGAGTAGCAAATATCTTATCAAGATAATAACGAAAACTATTATTGTCATTGAACAATACTGGACTAAAATGACAAAAACCACATATATATACATTTCACTCTCTATCTATCTCTCTATCTCTCTCTCTCTCTCTCTCTCTATATATATATATATATATATATATATATATATATTGATGTAATGAATATGTAATGAATATGCATATACCTTGGTTCTCCCCGTAGAATAATGTGATTGGCTGATTTGAGCCATAAATACAGACTGAGGCAAGGATACATAGGGACCTACGTTCATACCTCTATACG
>JBBBDQ010000755.1:1990000-2115000 GCA_037127315.1 Ascarosepion bandense
GTCCTCTTCACTTGGAATTATATATATATATAACCATGTGATCAGGGCTCGAATTACTCTATATGTTTCTGTATTCGGATTTTTCAAAAGCGGTTGAAGAAAACTGTTAAATAAAAAAAAACAAAGCGTCTACTTAAATATGAGTATCTACTAACAATAACGCTAAAGTGATTATAAATTCAATTGATATATATATATATATATATATATATATATATATATATAAAGTAGCTATTTTGTCTCGAAACTACTTGTGTCTTATCAAGTGAACTTGAAGAAGATCACTTGATAAAGCACAAGTAGTTTCAAGACAAAATATCGACTCTTGTGATATTATAACATATTCTTGTTATAATTTCTGAATAAATATTTTTAGCTCTACTTTGTATAGAGTCAATTTTTAAGAATACCGTTTCTTTGGATACGGAATATTATTCCATCTAATCATACCCAATACTTGTATATATATATATATATATATATATATATATATATATATATATATAATATTATTATATTTTCTATGCAAACCATTTATATTATGCAACCCTTGTTGTTTCTAACATCTGATGTCTTCAGACGATTTACAATAACTGATTTTTTTAAAGAACGCTAACGTTACGGGTATTTTTATGAACGCAAACTTTTCAAAATTAGCTAAAGTTTTAACCATAGTGGTATGGTCCTAATAGGAATGTTTGTTATAATTACATTTAATCAGAATTCGATTCTTTCATTCAATAATTAATTTTTGTTGTACAGAAATAACATAATACATAACATTTCTTTCTGGCTCAGTCTACACCTGTTCCCATTGTTGTAATAATTCTCTATTTTCTCAATAATCCATGTTATGCTAGGGCTTTTTGATATTTTAATTTCAATTTTCACACGTAGCTAGCCAAATTTGTATAATTTTCTTATTTTTCTATTGTAAATATACAACCGGGAATAAACCATCTGCTCTTAGACTTATCTTTAGTAAATCTCAAATATATTTTGTTTTGACCATTTAGGTCATGTACTTTTGCTTTGTAAACTACTTTTAAAATACAACATTTTTGATGTTGGTATTTGTTTTTGTCTTTTATGGTTACATATGATCTCGTTTTGTACGTTGCTCATGAATTTTCTGGCGTTTTGTTTATTGATGAAATTCTCCTAATTACTAGTACTGCTATAACTCAGTTTGATTGTATTCTTATGGAAGAATTTTAGAAAGTGTTTATCAATCTGTTTAAAAAATATTTCCTTCTTTTTAACTCTAAAATAAATAAATAAATAAATAAATAAATGGTGGGTTGAACCAGATAACGTTTAATGTTCTAACATTTTTTATTTGTCTGTTTGGTAGGAGATTGGATCTAAACTGTTTTTAAGGCCATATTTTCTTTGTGTAGTATCGAAGTTTATTTTCTTTTCATAAAATATTATTTAGTTTGGCAACTGTTTTGATAGCCTGCCTTCTCTTTCTTTTTTTAATCTTCTTTCCAAATGGTTGGATCTTTTGGGTTGGTTAGCTCCACGGATTAAACCGAGATGATAGATTAATGAGATTATCAGACAACAAACAAAACATGAACAATAAGGAAAGCACATTATAAATCATTAAACAACTTGATTTTGAGAATATAGTAGAAAAAAATAGAAAAATAATCCAATATAAAGATTAAGTCATAAATTTACAAACTGGCAATGTCTCTCCATTTACGAAAGCAAACACAAATTTAAAATACTTAAGCACAAGATCAAATTATCCTAATAGCATAATCAAGCTAAATGTCAAAAATTTGTACTGCTGAAATGAAGCAGTGTTTGATTTTATTGCCGGATATATAAAATGATGCTGCTGTGAAACAGAGAATCTTTCTTCCTGCCCATTAATATGGATCAGGATTCCTTCCCTGAAAGTAAAACACTGCGCCTCCTCGGATTAAATCTCACATCAGGGCTGAATTGGAACAAATATATAGAATCCATAGCTAAATCCGCTGTTAAGAATATCGGTTCTCTGTGTAGGGCCAGGAAGTTTTTCCCATCCGAAACAATCCTGCATATATATAAATCTACCCTCTGCCCGTGTATTGAATGTTGCTGCTATATATGGTCGGATGCTCCTGCTATCAACCTAGGTGTCCTCGACCAAATCCAGTGATCGATCCCGACTCGGCAGCTAGGATACAGTCGCTTTCTTACCGACGCAGTCTGACTTCCCTGTGTCTCTTCTATAAATACTTTCACGATGAACTGGTACCTCATATATATGAATGTCCTAGAGCCACAAGATTAGCAACTAGATCCTGCACTTTTACTGGGAAACCGATAGATTGTAAACAAAATTTCTGCTCCAGCAGCTTTTTTTTTTCGCATTTCCCGCCTGTGGAATTCCATTCCATTTATTGTTTTCCCGACAGCTACAATCTTCAAGTATTCAAATGTAAAGTCAATAGTCATTTCCTGTCTCACTAACTTACATCCTCTCTCTCATGTTTTTTCTCCGTCCATCCTACTCTCATCAATATTCTCTTCATTCTCATGCTCTCTTCCAGACAGTGAGAGAGAGATAGAGAGATCCATATTGTCAGAAATTGTCTCTAATATATTAAATTTCTGAGATTAAGGGGAACAATAAATAGGAAACAAATAGCTAACAGAGACAAATGATAGAAGTCGAAATTCCTTGAATGAATATTCTAGAGACGCAAGAGAATATTTCTTTATATTGAACTGTAAGATTTTCCCGGATATAAAAACCAAGGCCTTGCATAGCAACTTTTTTGACAAAGAGGGATATCATCATTTAATGGTGCATAGGCAGAAACGTTTTTGTTTCTTTTTCTGTAACAAACTCTTTTTTTACAGGACAGGCTTGTTAGCCCTGCACCCAGCCACCAAACCTGAAAGACAGGTAGACCATTCTTGGTTCTTACGTTTACAGCATCTGGTATTCCCAAATGGTCACCCATTTAAGTACTGACCAGGCTTCGGTGATTGGACGGAACCGGTGCATTCAACACGATATAGCCGTAGAGGGATATAGCAAAGAATTATTTGGATGGTTTTTTAATGTGCGAATATATCTGGAGTGTATTTCAAGATAAAAAGACATTTTATACTCTGTAATCAGGAACGAATTTACCGACAGTTCGACACGGAAAGGTTGAGTATATTCTTGATTATTGATTTACTGATTTCTCGCGCTCAAATGTATACGTCTTGAGATTTATTATTAGAAAATTGTAGTGAACACACACGCACACGCACACACACACACACACACACACACACACACACACACACACACACACACACACACATTTAAGGTCTAATGGATAAATAGAGCATTGTGTGTGAGGAGCAGTTTGAGCGGGAGAAAAATAAAAAAGCTTGTAAAATCAAAGACGAACCCAAACCCTAAAATTTTAATTATTGCAGCATTCACCACATTAATTTTAATCGCCAGGAAGAGTTGTCTGGAGACTGTAGTTGAAGCCAATGACGATTCTATTTGAATAAATCTATTCATTAATAAATAAAAACAACACAGACATATAATACAAGTAAATATATTGACCAAAATTACAAAATAATATCTATAAATAATAAACAATTATCCTATTCAATTAAAACGGTATTGGCTTCGGTTCATTTTGGGTGTTTTGTTGGTCTCACGGCCCACGCATAGTAATCAAAGGGTTTGCAGTCTTGAAATTACGACCTACTTTCCCTGCTAGGAATTTTAAACCGAACACATTCTTTGCATCAGGGTAGATTGTTCTTGTTCCATGGTAATGCAACTTCCCTGTGCGATATGATCTAAATTATTTCTTCAACGTTGCTGTAGCCAGATATTGAATTCAAAATACTTTGGGTCAAATCACTACAATTAACCAACTGGGACATGTGTCCATGGACACATCAGTATTTTTTGATCTTTTAAAATTAATGTCGCAGTAACAATTTTTACAAGTGCTCATATTGCAAACATTGAAGCTAATGATAATTTCTAGCACTTCGCATTACTGGTTTCCATATTGTACACATCTCTATGCTTGGCTTGCTTACGAGATTTTGTGACTAAACATATGCACTGATTCCTTAAGTCTACGAAATTTAAAGCGGTGGGTTCTATCAATTATTTACGCTTCATACAGCAATGGGCGATTATTCCGCTTCTCTTTGCTGTCCTCACATTTACACCCAAATATTTTAAAATATTCGGCTTGGAGTTTCAGGTGCGATTGCAAAGCAATACATGATGCCGTTTCAAAATCTTTGTGGGGTAAATTCTATCATTTTTGTCATTGCATCTTTTTAACACAAACGATACCCATCTGAAACTTATATAGTGTGCAGTCGACAATATATATATATATATATATATATATATATATATATATATATATATATATATATGTATTCAAGTATGGGTGGAATAATATTCCTTGTCCAAAGAAACACTATTTTTAAAAAAATTAATCAAATTAATACCAATGCCCACCAAAATTAATTTTAAGTGTTCCCACATATTCTCCTAATTAGAAGTTGCTTTACTCTGATTGGTCCACATTGACATACAATAATACCTTCCTGATTAAAGGGGTCTTGCTTGTTTTTAACCCTTTAAAACAATTCATTTTAAAATAACCACATCACTTGACAACACACAAGAAGTGTCGAAACAAAATACCTACATTTATAATGATACTGTAACATATCTATGTTATAGTTTCTGAATATATATATATATATACATATATATATATATATATATATATATATAGATAGATAGATAGATAGATAGATAGATAGATAGATGTCCAGTCGGTAAATGGCGAGGATAATCCAAAAAGATCAACGTAAAAGCAAATAAGCATCTTTCAGGTAAATCTTTAAAAAGCAAATAAGCATTTTTCAGGTGTATCTTAAAAAGAAAATAAGCATCTTTCCGGTGAATCATCTTTAAATTATTTTTCTCTTCAGAAATGCTTATTCCGGTAAAAAATTTTTGTACCAAATGAACGAATATTTGGTGGTCAGATGAAATGAGATAATTTAGCTCATTTAAATTGATTATAATTTATAATCAATTTAAATGATGTGTTGAGGTTACCTTTATATATATATATATATATATATATATATATATATATATATATATATAAACCTCAACACATCATATATATATATATGGGGGTCGTGTGTAGAACAATTTAGTATTTTTCCTTTTCCTTTCTCTTAAATATTTCAGCAAAAAATATGATTGCTTAGCATTTAAATCTCTCGTTGACCTAATACTGCTTGCCTCTCAATATATTGATCTCTTTTTTCAAAAATACATTCGTGCTATACATACGGACGGATTCTCCGGTCGAGAAACACAGATTAGGATAGATCAAATTCTAAGTCGATTAACTGTGCTCTTCAATGCTTACTCTCAACATCATTGCACTATTATCCTGTACTGGGGCACCATGTGTCACATGACAGATGAGGTTATAATCACAGGTTTTTTTTTAGATAGGAATTTACCAAGTGCTACGTTCATCCTTGGCATTGGTTCCTATAAATAAGCTCATTCAACTTCTGCCAAACTTTCACAGGATGGTTTTTATTCAGAGATTCATGTCTGCAAGTCTAGCTTACAACAAAAGCTAAAGCAGCCCGTCTGTTCTGTTACTTGCACCCTGTTTAGGGAGCAGAGAGATTTAGACATTTTCGAAATGAATAAAATGAATACGACATAAATTTAAACATTTTTCTCATTCTGAGCCATTACTCACTATTACCAGCCTGTCAGTTATCTAGGTACTGATCAGGCTCAATGTTGCTTAACTACGGTAATCGAGGAGAAACAATGTTTCAACCTGTTATAATCGGATATATAGATAGTTAGATAGATAGATACTTAAGAGATGAATCGGATAGATAGATAGATAGATAGATAGATAGATAGATAGATAGATAGATAGATAGATATGTAAAAGATGAATAAGCTAGTAGCCGGATAGATATTAACAGAATAAAATATAGAGATAAAACAGGACTAGATAGATAGATAGATAGATAGATAGATAGATAGATAGATAGATAGATAGATATGAAACTAGCAGGATATATAGAAATATGTGATTATAAACGGAATGTGTGAGGCATATATCTCCCCTATGGTCGATACAAAATAAAACTCACCCTGTATTTCTTACTTCTTCATAAAGTTTGTCATTTTGTTATTTTTCGCAAAACATTTCCACTATCCATTTACTCAAGTTCACCAAATACGCTATACGTTGTTTTTCATGGCCCTCAATCTGCCCCGTGAGTATTAGATTCTCTAAACGTTTTTCATCCTTATATGCCCGAGAAATGTTAAGTGTACATTTCAGTTTTGAATTGAAATTTACCAAGCAGCTTAACTCGATGTTGATTTTTGGGAAAAGCAAGAAATGAAGAGTGAAACTTTCTTAATTCAAATACCCTGTGTTAACCTGTGAGGTATGTGGCGAATTCTTTTTTAAAAGTATTTTTTCGTTTGTTTTTTTTTTCCTCACTTTTTGGCGTTCATGCTTCATTTGGACTTTAACTAAGTTAAAACTTAGTTAACTCTCCACTTTTGGAAGTTTGTGTTTTGTGTTTTTTTTTGTTTTTTTTTAATAGGAGTAGATAGGTCACACTATCGCCCGGTCCATACTCCTCGCACGTCTATTGAACTGGAGTAGAGGCTTGTCCCTTGTTTCCTGTTTAGGATGTGGTTTCCGGCTTTCTCTTCTCTCTCTTCAGACCTTGTATTGGTGCTTCCGTGAGTTTCCTGCGATCTGGCCGGTTGGTAGCAACGGTTCATCACTGTGAGGGTACCGGGTTGGCAGTTTCCTGGTTGTTGCTTCCGACTGGTAGTTAGGAGCCCTAACTCTTGCGTAGCTTCAAGAGCGGCTGCTCTGATCAACAGTTGTATAATATCGGGGTTCTTGTAGTGCCATGTCGCGCATGGATAGGTGTCCCAAAAAGCGCTTTCGGTGGGCAACCCCGAGGCCACACCTTGTTGCAGCCCTAGCCAGTTTTCCTCCCAGCACATATCGAGGATAATGACCGCCTGTATCCTCTACCATAGGTCCCTTTCTACAAACAGAATCATGACTAAACAAATCAGAAATGACCCTAAACCAGTTAAATACAAACCACCTAAACCCATTAATCTTTCCTTCACTAATATCCGGGGCACTCGTACTAACTTTCCTAGTGTAGAAGCGTTCCTGCATGAAAAGTCCCCTGACATCCTTGAGCTCTGTGAAACTAACCTCAACTCAGCTATTCCCTCCTCTGACCTCTTCATCCCTGGTTATCTTCCCCTTTTAAGGAAGGATTCCACTGTCCACATGCATGGGCTGGGTGTCTATGTCAGCGAATACCTCCCCATAGCTAGGGTGACTTCACTCGAATATACTGACCACCAAGACATATGTCTCCGCCTGTCTCTCCTCAGTTCGGTTAGTTACCTATTCTTTCTTTACCGTTCTCCCTCCTCTCGTGAATGCTCCCTACTAGATAGCATTGCTGACGACATAGATCAGGCTATTTCCTATCACCCATTCGCCCACATATTTGTATTTGGAGACCTCAATGCCCATCACTCTGAGTGGCTTGAAAACGCCGTTACTGATCTAGCGGGCATTCACGCCATGAACTTTGCTATTTCCCAATCCCTTACGCAAGTGGTGGATTTCCCCACTCGCTTCCCAAGCACTTCCTAGGGTCATTCCTCACTGCTAGATATATGTTTCACCTCTGTGCCTGACGCCTGTCAAGTCTCGCAGCTTTGCCCTCTCGGCAACTCCGACCACGCTTAGTCTCTCTCAGTATTTTTTTCAATCTCACTCCCCTCAGGAACCCCCTACCTATATGACCTCCTACATCTACCAAAAAGCTGATTGGGATGCCTTTCGCGATTTCCTCTGCGACGTCCCTTGAGGAAAAGTGTTCGACCTATCAGTTGATGACTGTGCCTCTGAGGTCTCGTCATGGGTGAAAGCTGGCATTGATGCCTTCATACCCACCAGGAAGTATTGCTTAAAACTTCATTCCTCTCTGTGGTTCTCTACGGCCTGCTCAGTTGCCATTGCCCACAGAAACCATTACTTCCGTCTATTCCGGAAACGGTCAACTGATCACAATAGGCGCCTGTTCATATCTGCTCGCAATGAGTGCAAGAGAACCCTAAATGACGCCAAACAGTTGTTTGCTGAGAGAATGCGACAGCACATAGCTGACCGCAAGTTCGGCTCCAAGGACTATTGGAGGATTTGTAAACGAGTGCTCAACAATAGGAAAACCTCAATACCTCCTTTAATCCATGGATTTGAGGTTCTCACGTCATCTGCGGACAAAACTGAGTGCTTTGCCCACAGATTCCCATCCAGCTCCCCATTCGACTCGTCCGGAGTACACCCACCCGACTTCCCTATTATAAATGAGGCCAAACTGCACGGCGTATATATTAACCCGACAGTAGTATCCAGAGTAATTTCAAAACTCAACCCCCATAAGGCGTGTGGAGACGATGGAATCCCGGTGATAGTCCTTAAGAGGGGTGCTCCTGAACTTTCCCCTGTCCTCTCTAAACTATTTAACTACTGCCTTTCTGCTTCCTGCTTTCCTGCATGCTGGAAGTTCTCTTCAGTCGTTCCTGTATTTAAGAATTGTGGTGAACACTCCCTTCCAACTATCGCCCTATCAGTCTTCTACCGATATTCGGGAAAGTATTCGAGGCTATAATCGATGCTGAAATAGTTCATCATCTCACCGCCCACAAACTGTTTTCCGACAGGCAATATGAATTCCGCTTTGCCAGGTCCACGACCGACCAGCTAACAACCGTAACGGAGTACATGCTACATGCCCTTGATGAGTCTGACGAGGCTCGCGCGGTTGCTCTGGACATCTCCAAGGCTTTCGACAGGGTTTGGCACTCTGGCCTTCTATGCAAACTACGCGGTTATGGTATTACCAGTCGCCTGCTTGACCTAATCCAATCTTTCTTAAATGACCGCAAAATGAAGGGCGTTCTGAATGGGCGTGCCTCTTCGTCCTATAGCAAGAATGCTGGTGTTCCACAGGGCTCTATCCTGGGCCCGACGCTCTTCCTTATTTTCATCAACGACCTCGCAGATGAGATCAAGTCCCAAGTAGGCATCTACGCAGATGACACTACAATATACTCCTGCACCAGTAAGAAACCTGTCGTGGCAGACAGACATCATCCCGCTGCTGACCTTGAACGGGATCTACACTCTGTGGTGAACTGGGGCAAGAAGTGGCTTGTCAACTTTAATTCATCTAAGACCAAGCTGTTGTCTGTCAACCATTACAGGCAACCTCTCCTGCCTCCCATAAGCATGGACCAAGCGATTCTTCCGGAGAGTGATACACTACGCCTCCTCGGACTTACCCTGTCCTCAGTCAACCATCCGTCCGTGCATGGAGTACTGCTACCATTTATAGTCAGGTGCCCCTGCCGTTCTCCTCAGTGTTCTTGACAGGCTCCAAAGGAGAGTCTGTATTGTGATAGGTACTGATCTGGCGGCTCGACTGCAGCCACTTCCCCATCGTCGAAATGTGGCCTCCCTTTGTCTGTTCTATAAATACTTTCATGGCTTCTGCTCAGACGAACTTAAGTCTCTGATGCCTCCTCAACAGCTGTTTACTCGAGCAATCAGACTGCCAACTGGGTCACACCCATTCACAGTCAGGTTAGCCAAATGCAGACGACAGTTCTACTCCTGCAGCTTCATCTCTCGTACTTCCCGCCTGTGGAACTCACTCCCGTATTCTTGCTTTCCTGACCGCTACAACCTCCAGAAATTTAAATGCAAAGTCAATACTCATCTACTAACCACTGTACTCTAGCTCTCTCCCCACCCCCGTATAACCTTCCCTTTCTCTCCACCTATGTATTTGTCATCGCACCTGCTTTCTCAGCCTTCTATTGTTCCTCTCTAACTAGTTTGTACTCCTCACTCTTTTCTAATTAATCTTTTTAGATTTATGTAGCCCCCTGCACATCAGTGGCGTTTCCGCCTTGCTCGGGGTGAAATGATTAAAAAAATTCTTCTTACAGTTAAAAAACATAGAAAAATAATGAAACTAGAAACTAAAAGTGATATATATATATATATATATATATGTATATATATATATATATATATATATAAAATGTAGTACATGTTCTAAAATATCATTTATAATAATTCTTCACAGCTCTATATCTTATATATATATATATATATATATATATATATATATATATATATATATATAATCATATCACCCCGAGCAAGGCGGTAACGCCACTGATGTGCAGGGGGCTACGTAATAATGAAAAGATTGGCAAAGAGAAACCCGGAAACCACATCCTACACAGGGAACAAGGGTTGAGGCTCTACACCTGTTCAGTAGACGTGGGTGGAGTGTGAAACCGGGCGATAGTTTAGTTTATCTACTCCAATTTTGAATAATAATAATAATAATAACAATAATAATCATAATAATAATTATAATAATTATAATAATTATAATAATTAAAATAAAAAGAAAAGTGAAAGATTGGAAAAGAGAAAGCCGGAAACCACATCCTAAACAAGGAACACGGGGTGAGCCTCTACACCTGTTCCATACACGTGGGTAGAGTGTGAAACTGGGCGATAGTTTTGTCTATCTACTCTAATTGCAAAAAAAAAATAAATAAAATAAAATAAATATGAAAAGATTGGAAAAGAGAAAGCCGGAAACCACACCCTAAACAGGGAACAAGGGATGAGCCTCTACGCCTGTTCAGTAGACGTGAGTGTCAAACCAGGCGATAGTTTAGTATGTCTCCCCCAATTGTGAAAAAAAATGGTGGGTACAGAGTTGAGTATTGCATTGACAGTTATAAGTTTTATGTCAGAAGACATAATAAGGCTAAAATATAAAAAGAAAACAACCGGTTTGGCTCCCACTTATCAAAGTGTTTTTATTTGGAGAAATTAACCTAAAATGTAAGAGTTGTAGAAGAATGAAAATATCCATGATGGAAAGTGGGAATGAATTGCTGCAGACTGATCAGAGCAAGACTCAGCAAACACTCTCGTCGCTTCTACAACGATATAAACAGGCTCCAGCACTTTCAAATAAAAAAGTGAATGTGAATTGACCTACACGGAAAACGAATTCACATCAAAGTCCATGACACATTTTCTATTCTTTAAAAGTGTTCACAAACTGAGGAACCGTACGCATTATGGAAAATCTCATTTTATTGCCAGATATGATTCGTGATTTTTACTAGAACGTGCTTTTTGAGACTGTTCTCATGTCTTTCAGTTGTTCCTGTATTTGTAACTGGTACTGCAGCCACAATTATAATCTTGAATTTCAGAATTTATTTGATGATGGGGCAGTACGTCCCCACGACATATATATATATATATATATATATATATATGTATATATATATATATTTCGACATATATATATATGTAGTGAAGTTTGTCTCTTAGCTGAACTCTGTTAATTCTCTCATGCCTACTACGAAGTTACGTGAAGAAATTGTGTTGTTTTTGTGAAAAACTAACAACTAAACAAACCCCTAAAAGAATAAAGTTATCACAATAATACCTTCCCACAACTTAAAATTCCTCATACCTGAATTAACATTGCTCAGCTAAATGCCAAACTTCTCCATATTAATACTATTAATTCTGTTAGTAGTCAGGAAGTTGGTTCTTGAAGTAATCATTGAGGAGGAGACGATCCCACCGTGTGGCACCTTTGGAAACTGCCTGAAAATCAATCCTTATCAGTGATGGTTGTGCTACCTTGAAGTCACAAATCATCCTGGTCAAAAGTTTTATTTTTCTGGTCTTTTTCCAATTGTTGTTCGTGCTAGATAACGCACTTTCTCCCAGAATCTCTAACTAAAGACGGCTAAGTATATTTGCAGTATACACCACAGGTAAACGCTGCCGGTGTTTAATCAACACACATGTGGCTGAGCATACACCTTCAATGGGGATTAATTTGCCAACCCGATAGACGGGTATCCCCTGAATAAGCGTGGCCAGCCATTATGTATAATCTGATGCTGATTATTCTCAAATATACGGTATCTTTGTGAGAATTACACTCTTTGATTAAAAAGTGCGACATATCTCAAAATATTATCCTGACAATTTGAACTTTAAGAAACCAATTAATTTTGTCGACTTTAACAGATTTAGTTAGATATTATTTAAAGTGATTGCGACTTATCACATTTCTGTTCCCACAGAATGAAAGATCGTGAGATAAGCAGATAGAGACAGAGAAAGAAATTAAGAGCAAATTGAAGAACTGAAATAAGTCATTCCGCATCAGCTGCGAGGCAATAATGAGGTAGCTGGTATGAAAATGGTTGGGTATATTTACTAATAGATTTGGAATACGACGTCCGATTCGATACACTGAATAACCATGGCATCTGACCTGCTAATTTAGGCTGCTGACAGTGAGCAATGTGACCTTGGCCCCAGACAACATCTTAGGGCTGAAGTACAGTATTCGTCAATTCATCCATATTCATTATGGGTGTGTCTGAAAGTCGAGCTATACTCTTGATTTAAATTCGCTTGTGGGCAAAATGCTTAAATAAAAGGCATTTCTGCTTGGTTGCCGAAGTTAAACAACAGTCTATATGCCAAATATTATGACAATCTTTGGGAAAATATAAGTATGAGATTCTGCAAAATAATTGTATAAATTAGTGAAGGTTTTAATTAATAATTAAACTGGGTGACTCTATATTGAATAACGAGATAAACTCACAAAAATTTACTCTCGAGGATAGGTTTAGTAATAACTGAATATTGATGAATCCAACTAACCTCTTTGAGAATCTTTATTCATAATCGTACATAATAGTTGAATATGCGTTGTGGTGCATTGGACATCGGCTCAAAACCAAAAATCGGTGAGAAGGGTTCGAATTCCAGTTAAATTTGTTGCATTCAACTACGCGCAAATAACCCTTGAAACAGTATGAATCAGCATCCTCCCTCCAGCTATGGTTTACAATAAAAGGACAGTTTAGTTTCTATCGCCTTGCTTAGAAATCAGTCTACCGCAAAAAGTAATGGCAACCTACTGCGAGAAAATATTCTGCCTACTCAATCTAACCTCTTTTGTGACATGATTACCCAAGTTTGGCACTTATCTGACAGAAATAATGGTTAGCAGATAAGTTGAGGAGAAACTTAAGCATATATCATCTCTTTTTTCTTTAATGTGACGTTTCACTTTAACACTTGGCTGACCATGTTGTCAACTATATTCTGCCATTGGTAACACTTAACAATACGCAGTTTGCAGCCACTTTACGTTGGAAAAAAGTTCCCGTATGATTAGCGATATTAAGCAACGTCGATCGTGGTAAATAAGAAGATAGTTTTGCGCTTTTGAAAGCCAGGTGCTGTGAGCTTGGAAGCGAGGATTTTGTAATAAATAATGGCTCCAAATTTTTAACATGTAAGTTGAGTACCAATTCACGTGCTATTCATTATATTTATTACAGGTCAATTAGTAAGACTCGTATCGTATATTGTTCCAAAATATAACATTATAAATATATTTCTGGCTTTAAGTAACATACAATTGGTTGATAAACCGTATAAAATGAGTCACTCAATCAAATCGATCTTTACACTGTTTGTTCTTATATAAATCTGTCTTATTCCGGGATATCCCACAAAATTACATGAGCTAATTATGTACTTTAACTGATCTTTTTTCTACGTAACTTTGATATATCGTGAGGTTATACAATTTTCTATGCCATCATTTCTCGTTTTGTGTCCCGGAAATTATGACTATTTCTGGTTATTTGTACAAACGACCATTTTTCCGGCTTCTTGTCTATTTTATGAATGTTATGTCTATTACTGCTGGGTTGGTTCTTTCACCTAAACATCCAAGAGTTGTTGAATAGCTTTCGTCGCTGCAATAAATAGGCAAAGAGAAAAGGAAAGATAGAGACACTAGAGACACTAATTTTATTTTTTGATTCCAACGACCACTTTTTGGGGAAATTTTTCCCAAACAGTCTGCACGTCTTTACCAGACAATGTCCAACAGAAAAAGAGATAGAGTTTATTTTTGGAGCCAGGAAGTCTCTCTTTTTGCATATGCGTAAATTGTCTTTCTTGTCAGAGGATTATGGGAGAATTTTATGTTTATTTTATTTTGTATTTTTATTTTATTATGGTAGTTTTTATTTGATTTAGTGCACACAATTTACTCAGTGACATTCTCATATCTCCATTTGGTCGGTGAAAATTATTGTCCAACATTGACTACCATTTTAAAGGATTTATATTATATTTCCGTTAGCATTTTTTCTTTGTTTCTAAATGAAACGTTGTCAGTTCTTTATATTTTGTCGTGCATTGTGAGGATTTTTTTTCTATTTCAATGCGCGGTCATATTTCACTGATACTTTTTTTTCTTTATTTCTGAAATCAATTTCTGATATTTAATTTGGACGTCACTAATATAAAGGCCGCATTTTAGATTGTTTTCCCACACGTCCGCCTTACATAATGTCCTATTGCAATTGAAAGTGAAATTATTCTTCTCGCTTGCATTTACAATTTTGTCAAAAATTCACGAAAATTTCTTTCTGTATATGCTATGACCTAGGTTACTCAATACTTATTTTATTTTGGTAAGATTTTGTCTACTGATTATAAATCCGGGTAGCACTTCTACTTCTCTCATGATCGCATAGGCTAATATGCTGAAAAATCCGGTTAGAATGGTGATCCCATTTTTAGACCATATGGATCTTATACAAACTGCTACCTTAAAATTTTGCTTGAACCATATTCGAACTTTCTTATCTTACGTGTTGTGTTCCGATGACAATCATTATTTCCATATATAATATCATTTATAGGTCTTAGTAAATTTTTGTTATCTCCCCAAAATCACATTCTATTATTCATTAATACAAGCTTTTTAGATAGATGATGGTCTGTTTATATCTGTCCTTATTCATTTGATTAATAAGTCCTGTGAGTGCCAAATTTTCAAAATATCTTTCTTCAATATTCGGTGTAGAAATGTGAAGTGTCTCTTTTTGGGGATAAATATATGTAGTATGTTTTATTCAGTTTTATCACAAACTTCATTGTTGCTAAAATATCCTGTCCATTGTATTCTCATTGTTCTTCAGAAGAAACACATTTCTGTTACTTCAAAGTTTCTTCTTCATCTGTGATTATGCGGTTCAGCTTCCACTGCCATAAATGAGGACAAATATTACGAAAGGGAAACATGCTGGGCTGTAATGTTGCGGACTAATTATATATTGTACTGAATTGAAGCACGAATTTACACGAGATACTAGATTAGCAACTAGGTCCTACCCTTTTACAGTTAAACAAATAAGATGTAACCGTAAATTCTACTCCAACAGCTTCTTTTCTCGCGCTTCCCACCTGTGGAACTCCCTTCCACAAGTCTGCTTTCCCGACAGCTACAATCTCCAGGTGTTTAAATGTAGGGTCAATAGACACCTCCTATCATACTAACTCCCAATTATTCTCAGAACACTCTCATCTACCCAACCCTCATTCTCGGTATCCTTACCCGCCTATCACCCACTCTCTGACATTTCCTATATTTAATCATCCTTTCTCCACTCTATGTAGCCCCCTGCGCAGTAGTGGCAGTGACATGCCTTGCTCGGGGTGAAACGCTTATAAAAAAAACAAAAAAAATTGTATTATAGTTAATTCACCATTCATTTTATTATGCATGTCGATTTAGAAATTAATAATATATCATAGTTTTCTGCATAAAAAGCTAACCAAGATATAAATGATGTATTGCGAACCGGAATATTTATTAAAATATCTCTTTCTGCTTTGAAAAATATGAGAAAAAATACGAAGTGTCGTAATATTTGGATGTTTGTTTTACGGCATATGAACGCCTTATGGGACATGTAATGGCGAAATTTAATCTTTAAAGTATTTTCTTTTTTATAATCATTCCACTCCAATCAGAACAGAGGTTACAACGAGAGGAGAGAGAAGACAGAAAAGACAACAAAACAGTTTTTTTTAATCGTATCACCTCGAGCAAGGCGGTAACGCCACTGATGTGCAGGGGCTACGTAAGAGTGAAAAGATTGGAAAAGAGAAAGCCGGAAACCACATCCTATACAGGGAATAAGGGATGAGACTCTTAACCTGATTAATAGACGCGGGTGGAGTGTGAACCTGGCGATAGAAAGATCTATCTACTCCAATTGAAAAAGACAAAATGAGAAGATTTGAAAAGAGAAAGGCGGAAACCACATGCTAAACAGGGAACAAGGGATGAGCCGCTTAACCTGTTCAATAGACGTGGGTGGAGTGTGAACCGGGCGATAGATAGATCTATCTACTCCAATTGAAAAAAAAACAACAAAGTGAGAAGATTTGAAAAGAGAAAGCGGGAAACCACATCCTAAACAGGGAACAAGGGATGAGCCGCTTAACCTGTTCAATAGACGTGGGTGGAGTGTGAACCGGGCGATAGATAGATCTATCTACTCTACTGTTGTTAAGAAAGATGTGAGAGGGTAAAACCGTGGTGGTAGTCACAGAGATATAAGATGGCGGCGTTGCATTTATACTTTTGGAGATTGTATCTATCATGGGAGCAGGTTTTGGGGAATTCCAGAGCCTAGAAATGCGAGGGAATAAATTGCCAGAGTAGAATTGGCCGTTTGCATATTTTTGTGATAAAAACGTGGGAATTAGTCGACAATCTAGTTGCACAGATAAAATCATGATGGCGACTCACCAGCGCACAAACGTTAAAATAATTGTATAAAAACCGAGGAAATCCACATCCTGTCGGTGAGAAAGTGGCTGATGGCAAGTAGCAAAATCGGCACTAATTACATTGCGAATCTTTCCTTGGATTCTGTAGAGAACCTCGAGATGAACAGCAGAAAAACCTGTTTATGTAGAGCAGCATTATTCAATGCGCGGAAGAATGGAAGATTCATAAATGTGCAGGCTCATTTCTTACGTGAAAAATTGCATGACTCAGCAGATCGATCCAACATTCTTAGCAGTAGATTTAGGCATTGATTCAATGTAAACATTCTACTTGAGTTCGGCAGAGAGAGTGAGGCCGAAGAAGCACAGTAAATCACGTACCGGAATCCTAATAGAAATCTATATTATTCTGCTTTCACAACTGAATACATGATATAAGATACTCAAACTTTTTGAATATACATGAATATACGAAGAGTAGTACGTGATAGGTGTGTTTTATGGTGCAGTTTTATTGAGTAATATTTATTTATTTAGATTTCTTTGAAATATGGTCGTATATTATAAGGATAGATGCCATGAATAATTCTATCATGTTGAGTGGCTGGTTTTACTTAGTGGTATATCAGAATCTATGGGTTATTTAATATATCTATCTAAATATTTTGAACAAAATTATGTCTTCAACTAAGTATATTCTATTTGCAATTGCATGCGCTCATCTAAAGATAAATTTTATTGTTGATCATTTTGTAAAATTGTATTTTTATGCATTCATAGTTATCCTTCTCATAACTGACACACAAACAGGTTTCTTCCGCCCCAGGCCAGGGTAGACTATGGAACAACCGCAATTAAAAAGTGGGTTTCATATTTTTCAAATTTTTCAATTTTCAGATTTATAGTCTTACTGCCGGATGTAGTTTATCGTCATACTCAGATTTGACTGGCTATTGTAACAACTAAATATTTTTTTAAAGATTATACTAAAGATTAACAGATTAGAGAATTTAATTATAGACAAATGAATTAAATCTGGGAATGACAATTTTTTCGCTGATAATAAAGATCCTTGAATAGTAGGTCTGTATCTTTCCCCAAATGTTAAAAAATGCTAAAGGAACTAGAACCTTGTAAATAAACAGAATCTACATTAAAGTTATATTTTAGTGTAAAAAGATTTACAATCGTGTGACGCATAATGAATAAAATATTCCCCAAGATGTCAACACTTACAAAAATACTAAAGGCAAAAGATGAATTTGGATCACGGCGCGTGTATATCTTTTTATGAATGAATAGTAATACAGGTACAAGCAAGAAAGAAAAATGTTCAAGCGTAAATACGAAACATAAGCAGATATTGAGATCGTAATCATGATGGCGACTCAGTAATTCAGTTCCCAGTAGGAGACAGGGCACAATCACGGTGGCGTTTGCATCTCACAAACCTGAGATCATAAACAATAAAAGATTGGTGTTTCCACTGCAGAGATTATCTTTGTCTCTGGCTCAAAGTACATAACCGAAGAATCAAATTTGCTTAGGAAACCTTCAAAGAAAACTAGTTGGATCATCCTCGATGTTAGATTTTTTTGTGCTGTGATTAACCTGCTTTTAATGAGATGTTAAAAGACCTGGAATCCACCGAACATAAATATCGTCTGGCCAATTTTCTATCCTCAAATATCTCACACAATATTCTAATAATTATTTGATTTAGAGTGAATCGCTTTTCATCCATCACCATGTGTGAACACTATGAATGTTTTGCTTCATGATTGCAGGTCATATTCAAAACTCACCGTCTCTCTCTCCCGAACATGCAACCCCCTGTTATTATACAATTCGTATTGCTATCTTATATTGTAGAAGTAAATGTTCTTGCTGGCTACACACGTTTTTCTGTAGGTAACAACGCAATTAAAATTTCATATTAATTTGAAGCCATTTTAAAAAGTCAGATATTACTGTACCTGGAGAGAAACGATGTACTTATTAAGATAATGAGTTGAATTAATACATGAAAGATTTTACAACTCTAGCATCACTTCTTTTTAGCCATTTTAGATACTTTTCAGTCCGGCTAAATTTTTCATTAATTTTTAACCAACTGTTTATTTCTAACAAAATTTTGTTAATATATTAATGAGTTACAAGATAAAGATGAATTCATTTAGTATATCAACTATTCCGTTACTGATATTAAACAAACACTCACACACACACACACACACACACGCACGCACACGCACACACACAGACACATGCACACACACACGCACGCACGCACAGGCACACACGGAGACACATACACACACACATGCACGCACACGCACACACACAGACACGCACACACACAGAGACACATACACACACGAACACACGCACACAAACACATACACACACACGCACACGGACACACACAGACACAGATACACACACACACACGAACGCACACGCACACACACAACACATACACAAACACGCACGCACGCACGCACGCACACGCACACGCACATACACATACACACGCACAGGCACGCACATGCACACACACAGACACATACACACACACACACACGCACGCATAAGCACACACACTAACACATACGCACACACACAGACACAGACACACACGAACGCACACGCACACACACAGACACATACACACACACACAGACACATACACACACACGCACACACACACACACACTAATCAGTTAAATTCCATATTAATAAATACCGGATTGATCATGTTTTTTCGAGATATCACTAAGTAAACAAAAGATTTTCTTAAAATGTTTCTGAGCTAGACGCAATGGAAACAAATGCTGCAAAACCCACTCTGTTTCAATTCATTTAAATTATTCAACTTAGAGCTGGAGGGAGAAGAGATTAATTTACTCATTTCACAAAAATAATTTTAGTGTAAATTAATGAAACGAATAAAAGGAATCCGTTGTAGGCAGGAGGAAAGTGAAGAGAAAGATGAACCAGCTACAAGGGATGAAACAGAAAGGGCAACAGAATGATGTGAACACAGGTGTGAAGACAGTTGCGAATCTAGAAAGAAAGGAAAAGAACAAGCTACACGGGGTGATGTGGAAAGGGCTGGAGTTAAGTGGATAAGAGATGGGAATTGGTTTTGCATTTAAATTCTTAGTATGCATTAAACAACAACACAAGAACACACATACGATCGCATCAATATTATTTTGTTAGTGCTACTTTTTGCATACAATTAAGTTCTTTCACAATAAACCTTGTATGTTTGTCTTTGATGAAATGCCTCAAATAAAAATGTACATTGACAAAATGAATTTTCCGCTTGTCAATATATTTTATGAATATTGTTTAATCTTATATCTTAAAGTATAAGAATAATTACACATATACACACACAAAACCTTATATATATAAACGATGTACTTCACTCTCTCTCTCTCTCTCTCTTCCTATTTCACTCTCACTTTCTCTCTTTCTCACACTCCCTCTCACACACACACACACTCTCCTTTCGTGTGCGGAAATACATGTCAGCCTCTTGATTTCCTGACAACTCCGATCTTCAAAAATGTAAAAGCAACACCAAGAATCGTCACCGGTCTTCTGGAAAATTTTCTCTTTTATTGTCTCTTCGCTCCAATAGCATTTTGTATGTTTCTCCAACCATCACTAACCCGTTTCTACTTTTTAGGGTGAAAAGCTAAAAAAAAAAAAATCATGTTAGACTATTTTGCTCCTAATACGTTAGAATCACTAGTTATCCCGAACATCGTGACAGAAACAAGCTATTGAAAATTACGGCACAAATCTAAACACACACACGCACAAAGACCCCCAATATATATATATATATATATATATATATATATATGTGTGTGTGTGTGTGTGTGTGTGTGTGTGTGTGTGTGTGTGTGTGTGTGTGTCGTCATAACGATTGAGCTCTCTAGAAAGGATAATTTAAATAAAACGAGTTACAAATTCTGCCATTTATGCATAACTCTTAAGCAATGAATTTAGTTCTTTTGTGATTGGCGTGTGTATACACCGGTTATATGTAACACGCTAAAGTATCCTTTCTCTGATTCCATGGCTTAGGAATTGGCAACTCGGACTGACACTAAATCTGTCTAGTTTCGATCCCTGTCAGAAGCAATGGATGCCTATCCACACTGATGATGCCTATCCACACATCGAAACAGGTTTGTATATGGATGACGAATATATATATTTCATGAGGAAGTGAAAGAACAGGTACATTAAAACCATTAAAACTATTATAAAGAGTGCTCATTAAAAAGTAGATTTTAATATTGTAATTTTTATATTACAATATCTTATACGTGCATTATTTGACTACACAATAATTTTCATATTTCAGAACAATATTCTCATTTTGAGGTGATTAAAAAGATAATTGGAAGTATAACCCTAAGAAAATCAGTCTTGTTCTTATTTAGAATGCTTTTATAAACCATTCTAATTAAAAATTGCTATATATATATATATATATATATATATATATATATATATATAAAGTTTGCCACTTTAACTGAACAGGTTCATGTGGACATCAAAGTTTCGTAAGGACAACATTACTGAAAAATGGGAGGCGTTATCTTAACGTTGTCCCCACGAAACTTCAAAGTAGGTCTTTACTGTAGACTTAAAGTAGAAAATACTTTATATATATATATATATATATATATATATATATATATGATCACATTGAAATGTTATTATTCCGTTTGTAGTGAAGGATAATTGTATACCGTTGCAAGTTAACGGAATTTGGCCTTGTGGTAGATAGCCCACTATGAGTCATAAATTGATTATAAAATCAAGAAAAGCACATTGAGTTGAAAATAACATTTATATATACACATGTCAATTAATGTTTTACAATTAAAGTAATGATTGAAGGATAACGGAACTTAAAGTGTTCATGACAAATAATAATGCTGAAAAAGATAATTAGTGCTTAGAAATGTGGAGGCGTCTTGTAGGTAAGGTATGTTCATTTTGAAGTTGCCACTTCGAGGGTCCGTAAGTCACTAAGTTGCTTTGTGAGGAAACAGTCTTTGAAGTAAACGCACCTGAGGTCAGTAAGTACTTTTGAGATAGGGAAGAAGTGATGATACGTAAAGGAAGACAAATGTAGTAGCCGTTCCACTTCAGTCAACGTGATATTCATTACATTCTTCTCCTTGGTCTCTGCGTCAGTATGTCTGACGATGCATTGTGTCTCCTCTTTTTATATCTGCTTTTTGGATCCGAAGCAGCTCGTTTGAGATTGATACTTGTATTTGATTCTAGTCTTCCCATTGGCTGGTAAATAAACTTCGCGTAGGCTGGCGAGATGGAAATTTGATGTTTGATTAATTTTTATTTTTCAACCGGAACATCTGCGCGAATACACCTGCGCAGAGATGATTTTTGTTCAATTGCTTTCTGGTCGTTATAAAGCAAATATCCGGTCCCTCGCTTTTGCTCGTTATCACGACACTTTTATTGAGATTTATTTTAAAGTATATATTTATTTTCTAGTACTGGATTAAATGCTTGAGAAATATATTTAAAGACAGATATTCATCCTCTTCATAAAGCTCAAAAATTGTTGACACTTTGCGGCAGAATCTGTCATTCAATCGGCCATGAATTTCATTGACAGTCTAGAAGGGCCGGACAGTATCATTAATCATTAATTAATATCAATAATTAAACGAATATAAATTCAGAATTTCTTTCAGTATTGTAAAAAATACAATAGCCTCCTTCAAGCCGTTGATGAATAAATAAAGGATAATCTTATTGTCAATAATTTTATCGTTTTGCTATATTTCTTAATCCTTTTTAAGCATATTTTAATATAACGGAAGTGTTCAATAAGTAGTATAATTATCTAATTCAGAAAAGTTGGCGGTAACATTCGCCTCGGTAGCAAAGCAACTTGAATAAAATCTATAATAAAAATACTTTTTCGACAGAATATCAAATCATCTTGCATTCCTGTTGAGTTATAAAGCTAATTTAAATTTTTTTGATGATGAAAATTTCTATGAATAGCAGATGGTTGAACATTATAAAACGATGCACGGCTACGATTCGTGTCAAGCGGGAATATAAAATATAAAATATTGACTGATAACTATTCAGTTACAAGAAATGTATTTGACATGAACTTAAGTATTTTGTATGATTCCAGCAAGATTTCTAAAAAAAAGCTTTTTCGTTATTGTCACCGTTGTTGTAAGAGAGTTGTTAAACAATGATAAAAGCTTAATATTTAAATTAAGATGCAAAATACTGTATCGTCGCTACTTTCCTCTATAATATTCCACCGGATGTATACATTTATCTGAACATTTCAATGTTCATGATTAGCATGATCAGAAAAATGATCTTTGCGTATTCCTTCTAAATTTACTCACTCAATGTATTTTGTCACCATTGATCATAGGAAGCGTTTTCATGCCTCTTATATATATCTTCAACTAGTGTGGTGCCATGACTCTATCGTCTATAGGAAAGACTTAATCTGACAAAACTATTAAAGAATATTATCAAGTATATGAATTGATTTTGTAACAACTTGTCGTGCTGAAATTGTTTGATATAGACGTTATTTCTATGCTCATGATTTCATCTTTCGCATTGAATTAGTGTAAACCATTTCTGGCTGCCTGTTTCTATTGATATGTGAATCAGAAATTTAAGTGCAATGTCAATCATTAATTATTATATTACTTTGATTGTTCTCTCTCATTATTAATAAGTTTCAGCGGCTTTAATGTTTTACTTGTAGTAAAATGATTCAAAATTAATAATGTACGTTAGCATGATTATATATTTTAACAGCAGCTTTTATTGATAATTGCATTATATTTTCATAAGTCTTCAAGGATAGTTTTCCGAAGAAAGTTTTTTTTTATAATCCTATCGCCACAAACAAGGCAGTTTACCGCCACCGGTGTGCATGGAGTTATATAGGAGGAAAGTTATGAGAAAGAGTGACATTTTATAGGGGGTGTCAGGAAGTGGATAAAAGAAGGATAAGAATACTGATCAGAGTAGAGTAGATGAAGAAAAGAGTATGGGAGAGAGGGTGCAGTTAATGAAATAGGAGATGACTATTGACTTTATATTTAAATTCTTAGAGATTGTAGCTGTTGCGGAAGCAAGTAAACGGAAGGGAACTACACACGCGGAAAGTGCGAGAAAAGAAGCTGAAGGAGTAGAATTTGCGCTTACATTTTATTGGTTTCACAGTAAAAGGGTGGGACCTAGTTGCTAATTTGGGGCTCGAGAAAATTCATTTATAGAGGGCACCAGTGAGCTAAGTTCATCGGAGCAGATGCCGTGAAAATATTTGTAGAAGAGACAGAGGGAAGCCACATTGGGCCGGTGAGAGAGTTACTGTAGCTGAGCTTCCAAGTCGGGATCGATCACGTTACAGATTATGTAAATTTACGGTTCTTTTGTTGATATCATGTTCGCAGTGAAACTTATGTTTTGTTCAAATATCTTTTCGATGTTAGTCACGTTATTTACCTACTATTTTCATTAGATCTTCGTAGCGTATTATATACAGGTGTGATTTTATTAAATTTTCTATTGATATATCTGGCAGCCTAATAACGTTAAATAGCACTTTGCTTATTCCATATCCTTTCATAAAGTAAGACTATTCAGGCCCTATCGATTTGGTTTAACTTCTTTCAATATCCGCAGTTAATATTCTTGCTAAGAAAAATATTAGATAATTGATTAAGAGAAGAGCTTCGCAAAAATAATCAATTTAAAAAGATAGCTTATGAATATGGATTAGCTTTGTGAGAAATATTTTTTAGTAAAAGAACATATTTATCTATTAACATAAATAATGAACACTTTATTATTCTTAGAAAATTTTCCCAGGCATTGTTTTTATATGATAGAGATTACCAGAAGTTCAAACATCAGAAAATAAAGTTGGATATAAGCTTCATTATATTTTTAGCAATTTTACTGGTTTTGAAGTCTATAAATCGATGAAATATAAAATGTTAAAATAAAGACCGGTCAAATTTTCTTGGGTTTTTTTGCTAACAGTGGCGGCCTTTCAACGCATTCTTCTAGCCAGTTCCATTAATAAAATAAGCATTATCGTTTACAGCCATTTTCTAAGTGAGACACCCCCATTCTGGTTTTAAGAAAACGCTTAGAAGCGGCACAAGGCAGAAAGAATGTATCATCCCATTAGGATGAAACTCGCTACTAGATTGTAATGATTGTAACGAGATAAGCTTACCAAACATTAAACCACATAGAGTCGCTCCACTGTTTTATATATATATATATATATATATATATATATATATATATATATATATATATATAAATAAGAATGTAAATTTATATATATCGTTCATTCAGTAATGAATTAGATAACACTAACTACTGGCGTATGTGTATATAGTATATCACACGCTAAAAGTCTGCCTTCAGAGCTCAGAGGTAGAATCGGCGACTGACGCCAGTTCGGTCGGGTTTGAATCCTGGTTAAAATCAATCAGATATCTAACCGTACTGATGAGCAGTGATACAGCGAAACAGATCTGTCTGCGGATTATTATTATTTACGCTCTCACACCCTGATTGAACATTCTGGAAGAAAGGTAGGATTTAAAAAAACAATAGCTACTCTAGCATCTACGCATCGTTCTTTCAGTAATGAACCAGAACACTCTAACTACTGGCGTATGTTTACATGGTATATCACACGCTACATGTCTACCGGGTGCCCATAGAATTAGAGGTAGAATCACCAATTCGGCCGGTTTGAAATTCTTGGTAAAAGCAATCGGATGGGTAAAAGCAATAATGATGAGCTGTAATACAGCAAAACAGATCTCTCTCCTGATGACTATATATATATATATATATATATATATATATATAATCACTCGAACACATACGTAAACTCAGATACACACACATATATATGTAAGCAGGTAAATTATTATACATATATGTGTGTTTGTGTACTCATATATACACATCAATATATAAATATTAATCAGGTGGGAAAGGAAAAGTGCTTAATGATGTATCACACAGCAAAAATATCTATTAATAAATATTTGAGTCTCATGCATTTTTCAGGAATCATTGATTACTTATCATATCTTACTGGTATTTTTCGATTTAAAGAATGTATGAATCTCATAGTCGTGCATAAAACGTAAGTTATTTTATATACATACAAGCATAATAACCAGGCGTTGCCCGTGCAACTCAGAACATTTTAGTAGTAGCACTGGGTTATATAAAAACATAATTATACAAAAAATTGTTGCTTAATAATTGTTAAAAAATTCCATTAAAAAAAACTATTTTTTTCTTGTATTGCGTGAATGCGCTTTGATGTTTTGTGTGGCACTGTATTCAACATTGCCTTTGTTTTTGTTTCCAAATTTCTGGGGAAAATATTTACATTTTTTTGTGAACTAAATTAATTTAATATAAAATATATATATATTTTTTGTTTTACTGAAATTAGATTTTTTGTGTGACATTGAAAACAACATTGCCTGTATTTTTGTTTCAAAATTAAGTGGGAAAATATTTACATTTTTGTTGACTAAATGAATTTAAAATAAAAATAAAAATTATTTCTTGTGCATTACTGAAAATAGAAACATAAAAACTATTAGTCTTTCAGCTAAAAAATTTTCGAAGAATATTTAAAAATTTAGAAATTTAATTTTAGAGTAAATAGTTACATTAATGCCACACGAATTACTTTTTTTTACAAATATTTTTTTTTTAAATAACACTTAAAAAATATTTGTTTTGTTTCAAAATTACAGGAAAAATATTCACATTTTTTGTTGACCAAATGAATTTCTAGAACATCGGAATAAAAATTAAATATAAAGGCTCATTTTTTTTAATAAAGAAATATTTTAGTCGCGTTTGACACGTGTGATTTTATTACTGTGACGTAATTCAGCAACCATTTTAGATCTGAATTTTTTACGGAGAAAATGTAAACAATCGGCTTCATTGGCCAAAAATTGCAAAAAGATAATTGCTAAATTTAAACTCAAAATTTATGTATCGACCTAGCTTCCCTGTAGATATGTGTCTCTATAAAGTTTCAATGGTGTAGCTTAAAATATGTAGGTGTGCATAGCTTACAGTCACACACAGACTCACAGATTGCCTTATATATATATATATATATATATATATATATATATATAGTCATCCACAGACAGATCTGTTACATGATGTCAAAGTTCATAGGTACGGTTAGACATCCGATTATTTTTAGCAGGGATTGAAACCCAACGAAATTGACGTCAGTCGATGACTCTACCTCTGAGATCTGAGCGCTCGGTAGAAGAAGGCATACTTTTAGCGAGGTATGCACAATGTACACACGCCAGCAGCTGAGAGCGTTCTAATTATTAAAAGATTAAATTCATAACTTAAATATTTAATTTAAATCGAATGGACATTTTTATGGTTTGTGAGCACTTTTCCAAGAAACATTCTGAAATTCTGCGTGATATTTTGTGTATATTCGCTCATTATGGGTAAATTTCCGTGAAGGACATTTTTAGTTATGAAGTAAGCTGTTAGGCGCCTGTGTTGTTAACGTGCCGGAGTTTGAGATAAACGTTTTCACACGTTAAAATGATTTAAGATTGAATAGACCTTGCACCATCGACTTAAGTGATTATCAATCTGTCGCACTATAGATTATCTTCATTTGTTTTAATAATTGCCAAGCCTTCGTAGGTCCTTGAAGATTTAGTTAATTAATTGTTCTATCCAACCGCCGTTTGTGATAGACATTTACATTACATTACTATGTAGGTGACTAATTGCTTTCAATTGTTATTCTGTGTTTCAATTTTTCTTGTGAGTTTTATATTTTCGCATCCCTTTTATCTCGTTATTCACCCCAGAAATACACATTGTATCTTTCTGATAATAGTGTTTAAAAATGTCCGCATTGCTTAAATGCATCGTTCGTCCATAGAATTGTAAGCATCTTTATTGTGTGCTATAGCTCTGCTGCCTGAAGTAATTTCTCTGAGTGAAAAAAAATTGTCGAGCTATTATCTCCAGATAGGGTACCTGTTATTAAATAAAAGTTTCTCATTCATTTCTATTCTTCTAAAAATATTTTAAACAGCATGATGCGATTATAGCCCTCTTCTTCATCTTTTTCCTTGTAGTCTTAATAAATTTTCTTCTTTTGCTATTTGGCTCAAACCCTGTTCTATCATCCATTTTATCAAATCGATGATGCATGTTACACCGGTTTCCTTTTTTGTGATTTTTTTCACTGGGTATCAAATTTTCCAAGCCCTTCTTCCCCGCTACGTGACCAACAAATTTTACCTGCCTGTTCCTGGTGTTAATTACAAATATCATTACAAATATCGTTGTCGTTCGATGTTGCTCACTTGTTCGGTACATGGTATTCTCATCATCTTTCTGTAGAAACACATTTTTGTAGCTTAAAGTATCTTCTTCTTTTGTGGTGCCTTTAGAAGGACTCCTATTACATAACAGTTCCGTATTATTTTTGTTTCTGTTGCGTTAAGTCTCTTCTTCCTCTCTGACATTCACTGTCATACAGAAGAATCGATATCACGTAACATTACATCACTTTTAATTTTTTTGTCTCTTATTACCTTGCTTAACTTTTAAAAAGCATATTTGTGTATCAGTTTTATATATTCAGATGACGGTGTCATATATTTCTTTCTCTGTTAAAACACTTTCTAAATATTTAAATATTTGTATTTGTTTGATTTTAGTTTCTCAAATTTGCAATTTGAATTTTGAGTACATTCTTTTTCTGAAAACCATAGGTGCTTTCTACTTGTAGTTTCTACATAGTCTTGTCTTTTTCTTCATCCGCTACCTTCCAAAAGAGGTTTTGCAGCTTTTTTTTCTATTTACTATCAAGTGTGTGTCATCTGCATATCGTGTGGTTTTTTAAGATTCTGGCAAACAACTGCAATTCATGGCAGGACATTTAAATTTCTCTCTGTATCAGTCAACTCAGTCAAACACGCTAGGGCGATCATATCCCTAAAGGAACATGACTCACTGGGCAGAAAATGATCCGCAATATGTTGCCAAAGTTATAGAACCAGATCTCTCCTCTCATTTAACCAATAACTAGATAGAAGGGACAGATTGATACCTTTCCTAAGAGTATTCGTGCGTAAGTAAATGGAAGGAATTCAACTGGAATTCGAACTTGGCTCCCCGATTTATCGTTCCGAGTTGATATCCACTGCACCACAACGCTAATCCCGCTCTCTTTATCAGTCATTTAAGTGTCATACGTGAAACACGCTTGGGCGATCACGTCACGAAAGAGACATGACTGACTGGGCAGAAGATTATCCTCCAGTTGGTTGCCAGTGTTTCGGCGGTAGACTGGCCGCCAGCCAAGGCTATAGAACCTAATCAGTCCTGTTATTTAACCCATAACTGGAGGGAAGAGACGGATTGATACCTTTCCCAAGGGTATTTGTGCGAAAGTGACTGCCATGAATTCAACTGGAATTCGAACTCGTCTTCCCGATTTCTCGTTCCGAGCCAATATCCACAACAAACATAGGTTGAACAAATTTGCATATCATTGTCTAACATCTCTTTCTGTTTTTGTGTATACACTGAACTTACTTTCTACCTGTTTCAATATTGTTTGAAGCCAGTATATATTCATTATTATTCTAATATTCTTCCATCTATCTCACAGCTTTTGAAGAGATTTAACATATATTTGTGGCGTAATTTAACGAATGGCTTTGTTATAAACTATAATTACATGTCCTTCTGCATTTGTCTGGCCGTTTCAGATAACATTCTGAGCATGATCATGGCGTTTATTGTTCTCATATTTACTTCGTTTAGATTTTGAAAGGAATATTTTATTTTCAATTCCGCCTTTATATCCTTGGGCGTCCTTTCGTTCATCATTTGTTATATAGCTCTAAACAAAAGTAATCATGGCCGACTCTTTCAATATTTTGGCGTTGTTCAAATCTCTGATCATGACAAATTATAAGCCCTCTCGCATATGTAAAAAAAAGTATTCTCAATATATTTGCAGTAAAACTTCTATAGGTAGAGAAAATATATTGTACCTGAGCAGATATCAGCGAGGAGAGCATAAATATTCATATTTTTAAAATTTTCTAACTGCAGTCTACATGTGTGCGGAGCCAGAATAATGGAAACCAATCTCCTCTTCTGTTATTGTGATGGCTTCGCTGGCCGTCGCATGAATATTTCCGCTAGTTCATCAAGTTATTATCGCAATTATATTGCATTAAAAATGTAAACATTCTTCGTAAACACACTTTCTTACCTACTTCTCTAATTATTACAGCAAATGTAACATGGATAATACAATCTAGGGTAAAAGATTTAATAGAGATTAAGAAGAAAATATTTAAAACAAAACGGTGAACACGCAACATTATAAATGTTAAAGCCTGAAATTTTCAATACCTTGTCTTCTATATATTTCAAATAAATAGAGAAGAGAAAGCAATGGGAAATAAATATATTCGTTAACTACTTGGTCATGGTTGCCACCTTGTATTTTGTGTTTCGTAACTTATGATGTATGTGTTTATAGGAAATATAGCAATTTGAAGTTGACATCTTAGATTTTTTAAAATATTGATATCTACGGATTATCAAGCATTTGCAGGTTATTTAAAACTAGAAAATATATTTAGATTGTTAAAATGCTTTTGAAGATTATAATTTTTTAGTCTTACTAATTACTCCATGTAGATATGCGTTGTGGTTAATGGATATTCGCTCTGAATGAGAAATTGGAGAATCACCCTTTTACCGTGAAACCGATAAAATGCAGCCGTAACTTCTACTCCAACAGTTTCTTTCCTCGCACTTCCCTACTGTGGAAATCTCTTCCACATGATTGCTTACCCGACGGCTACAATCTCCAGGAGTTTAAATGTAAGGTCAATAGACAACTCCTAACACAATAACCTGCCCCCATTCTATCAAACACTCTTCCCATTTGCCCAACCCTCATCCTCGCTATCCTTACTCATCTGTCAACTTCCTCCTGACATTCCTTATGTTTAACCACTCCTTCACTTTACTTTTCCCTATGTAGCTCCATGCGCAATAGTGGCAGTGGAATGCCTTGCTTGGGGTGAGATGATAAAAAAAAGGTGCGTTCGAATTCTAGTCGAATTCATTTCATTGATTTGCCCACAAATAATCTCGGAAAAGTTATTTGTATGTATCTTATCCCTTCAGCCATTGAACTTGATACGACTTAAAACTCGGCTTAACGATCATTACATTAGCCTCAAAACCAAGATTCTAGTACTTGATATTAACCTGATACGGAATATTGTTTCTTTCATCACTGTACAATATTACTAGTTAAAGGAAGAACAAAAATAAAGAAAACTGTATAGGATTGGTATAATTATTTAGGAATGCTATATTCATGCTCGGATGTGCGTTGCGGTTCAGTGGATATCGGCTCGGAACGAGAAGCCGAGTTCGAATTCCAGTTGAATCCATTGTATTCACTTACGCGCAAATACCCTTGGGAAAGGTATTAATCCGTCTCTTCCTTCCAGTTATGGGTTAAATAACAGGACAGATTGGGTTCTATAGCCTTGGTCGGCAATCAGTCTACCGCAGAAAGCAATGGCAACCGACTGCCCAGTCAGTCATATCTATTTCGAGACATGATCACCCAAGCGTGTATCGCGTATTGCACTTAAATGACTGACTGATATTCATGCTCAAAATGGTATCTGAAAGAACAATACAAATGCAGAGGGACAAAATAGGTAACAAAGACTTGATAGGGATGCTCGACAATCTTTTCGGAAAAGATGTTAATATAATCAAGAAACTATACTGGCAGAAAATCACTTGTGTAGGGATAGGAAGTAAACTCATTAGGTATACGAAAATAGAAAGGGGCGTATGACAAAGATGTGTATTCTCACCGGATTTTTCAATCTGTATTGCGAAGCTGTTATGAGAGAAAAATAAAAGCGTTGCCATGATTCGTCATTAGCAATCAGACTCTCAACAAAATAAGATACAATGATGACACAGTGCCGATAGTAGACACGGAAAAGAAAAATGCAGAACCACCTACAGAATGTAGCAAAAGAAATCGGAAAGAAAAGACAAAGCATAAACAGTAAGAAAAAATGATGTATGGTGCCGTGAACCCGATTAAGAAATTCAGCAAGAATATATATATATATGTATATATATATATATATATTAATTCAGATACTTTAATCCAAGTGAAAAAAGCAGGAAGGTAAATTCCAAAAAACCGATCCTAATTAATATTAAAAATTTTATTTTAATATTAAAAAATGATACAGGAAGAGAGCTCCATGTAATAAAATATTACAGAGCAAATATAAATTAAAAAATGACAGGATTCTTCGGTTGCTGAGGTGATGTGTTATCCCCCGTGGTGATTTTCACATCGAAATGGTCATTCAACATCATTGAATTAATCCTTTTTTAATTTATATATATATATTTATATATCACAAAAAATACAAATACGTAGAACGGTTAGTAGAAATAACTGTGGCTCCCTCACATTTTCTCAGAGTTATTGATCTCTGCCTCAAGTTCTTGTCAGGAGAAGTATATGTAGTTGGAGGAAGAGTTCTATCAGTTGAAATGGCTGATGCCACCATGACATATGGACATCAGCAAAAAGAAGAACCCAATATGCCAACTAAACGTCGGAGAAATGAAAATGAACTAGTAAAGAGATCTAAATGCCTTGGAAGTTTTCTGGCAGAGGATGGAAAGTCGTAGTCTCTTTGGAATTGCCACAGATGCATTTTAAAATCTAATCAGTGTACTGAGAGACAGAAAAATATCATTGAAAATGAAGAAAAGAGTATGCGATTGCTATGTGTCCTTCTGTATTAAAGTGTTTTTCTGTATTGAACTAAATCTTGGACGATCTCCTTAAGGATGAAGGAGAGTCTCTTAGGCATCAGAAATATGATTTTACAGAAAGATGCTGAATATACTGTAGACGGAGTACCTGAGCATCTCTGAGGCATTGGAGAGGATGCAAACGGGAAAAAAATCACACATATCAAAAGACAAAGGATGTTCTTAGTACATTTAATAAGGAAAGATGGCCTGGTGAATTTAATACACAAAATACTGATAATAACAAAGAAAGCAAGGAAAAGAAGAGCGAATCCTTCTTCATAGGTTTAAGAAAATGAATAGCAAAGCGAGGTTTGGAAGAGACACCAAGAGAAAATAACTGAGAGCGAAAAGGAACAGAGCTAAGTAGAAGTCTATGATTGCCTACTATCTGAATGAACATGGCATATGAAATAGTACATATTCACTTTGTTTCCCCTTCTCTTCCTGTTGTTAGCTGGAAAGTTTTGAATTTTGGTATAACATCAAATTTGCGGATAATAATGCGAATATAAGTAATGCAAATAAAGTTAATTCCTGATTCCAGAAATATAGACAAAAGAAAATAGGTTTCGCATAAAAATCTGATAGGGTTTTAGTTTGTATTCGCTGTATGGTGTTGAAATATTAGGTATAGTTAATAAAATCATCCCACACATTATGGACTAAAAATATGTAGGCATCTTAGCACAGCAAAATCTGCCTTGCAAAATTTAAGCAGAATATTAAGAAACAAAAAATGTTATCTTGTTGGACAATCTCCTCAAATGTAAAGAGATCTAAAGCACTAAAATGTGTTACTACAGAAGAAAGCCAAGGATAACATGGATAAAATATGGGAGCAACAAGCAAATTTAATGAAATATGAAACAAAAATTAAACCTTTATTTACCATCAGGAAGATATTGTGAAAATTTCTATATTATATAATGAGGTAAGATGCAAGAAACAGGACAATCTTGTTAGAAACAAAGAAGAGAGAAATGAATTTCTTGGTGATGTCGGTTCTTCAATATGTCAATGAATGTTGGACAATATTATCAAAGATGAAGAAAAATCTTGAAGCAACTGAAATGTGTTTCTACAGAAGTATGCTGCAAATACCATGGACAGAACATGTGAGCAATGACGATGTGTTGTAAAGGATAGAAACGAAAAGATAATTAGAAATTAATACTGAGCATTAGTAAGAGACAACTACAGTGCCTAGGACATGCAATGAGGAAAGAGTGCTTGGAGAACCCGATATTAACAGGCCAGATAGCGGGGAAAACACACAGGGGCAAGCAGCGGATAAGATACTTGAATGACCTAATCACTTGGATGATGGAACGAGAGTAGCATGGTGTAACAGGAGAAGGCGTGCTAAGAGCCACCAGGGATAGGGAGACATGGAAAGCCATGATCGCCTACGTCCTGAAAAGACAGGGCACATAGAAGAAGAAGATATAAGATGACCTGCAAATCTTGATACTCATGAAACAGATTGAAGTAAGATGGGCAGAGGGCAGCAACTTTTGTTTTATGTGCCGTATCCTTTCAGGACGCAGACGATCAGGGATTTCCCCCTCTCTTTGTCCCTGGTAGCTTTTAGCACATTTTCTCCTGTTACACCACTCAACTCCCGTGCTGTCATCCACCTGCTAAGGCCCATAAATCTAGAATATAAATGTGTAGAAACTAGCATGTCCACAGAAGGAGTGATCAGTATATATACATTGATTATAATATAGAATTGATCCCCTATTTTATATCCACATTATAATTACTTATAGTCAGTTGGCATATATACGTGCTAAAACCAACCAGGGACAAAGAGAGGGGGAAGTCCCTGATCGCCTGCGTCCTGAAAGGATACGGCTCATAGAAGAAAAGTTGCTGCCCTCTGCCCATCTTACTTCAATCTGTTTCATGAGTATCAAGATTTGCAGGCCATCTTACATCTTCTTCTATGTGCCCTGTCTTTTCAGAACGTAGGCGATCGTGGCTTTCCACGTCTTCCTATCCCTGGTTGCTCTTCATATGTTTGCTTATGTTACTCCACGCAACCCTCGATCCGTCATCCACCTGATCAGGCCCTTTAAATATGTTATATGCTGCCTTCTTCTGTCTCTTTTTCCTTCTATCTGGCCTGCTAATATCATGTTCTCCAAGACCCCCTTCCTCAACGTATGTCCTAAGAACTTCAGTTGTTTCTTCCTGATGATCACTATTAGTTTTCTTTTCAATGACATTCTTTCAAAACCTCATCATTGCAAGTTCGGTCCATGATATTCTCAGCATCCTTCTGTAAAACCATCTTTCAAGGTTTTTCCTCATCTTCGATGATATTGTCCTGCATTCTCTGCTGTATTGCAGAACTGGTATCACATAGCAATCTAGCATTATCTTCTTTGTTTATAGGGAAATTTGTCTTGTCTTTTAGTACTTTACTCAGCTTCTGGAACGCGTCCTCCGCAATGCCAATTGGCCTTCAGATCTCTATGTCGCACTTTCCATCTCCTGTTATTGCTAGGTATTTAAATATTTGTACTTGCTTGATTCTAGTATCACCTACCTGTAACCGAAATAGTAAATGAATGTCACAAGAGTGTGCAACGGAAATAACAAAAATATTAAACGCTCAGAGTGACAGGAAATTGGAGAGAGTGAAGGTTGCCTGCTTCCTTCAGAGACACGTCAATCTTTGAACGTCAACCGTATAATAAATTATATTTCCTTGAACTAATTCCGGTTTTACAGTAGTATCAATATCTGGTTTTACTTTAGATCATCAGTGACCAAATGACTTAAAATCCTTCACTATTTTTGTCAGTATTCAAGCTAAATTTATTCATTTCTTTGAACTTAGCATTGCCATTCATTCATGAATTTTTAAATCGTTAAACATTTTACAATGATTTTTAAAAAATGTATCATGCCTCCTAATAATGATAATTAAAATATTGTTTTGTTTTGCTCCCAAAGTACATATACAGTTACTGTATAAGGATTTTCCGGAAATATGAAGCCGATATTTAGACATTCATGTTCCAACACGCTATAACACTTCAAATATATTGACAGATGTTCTTGCATTTCCGATTAGTACATGTTGTGGTGCAGTGGATATCGGCTTGGAACGAGAAATCGGGAGCCGAGTTCAAATTCCACTTGAATTCATTGCATTCACTTACGCGCAAATACCTTGGGAAAGGTATTAATCCGTCTCTTCCTTCCAGTTATGGGTTAAATAACAGGGCAGAGTGAGTTCTATAGCCTTGGCTGGCAACCAATCTACCGCAGAAAGCAATGGCAATTTACTGCGGTATAATCTTCTGCCCAGTCAGTTATGTCTCTTTCGCGACATGATCGCCCAAGCGTGTTTCATGTATCTCACTTAACTGACTGACATATTTCAAACTATCACTTCAGAAAGAAACTTGAAAATCCCGTAATCCTTATCAATGTTGCACCCCATATAATGAAAGATTATAACTTGAATTTAAACACTTGATAATTAATCAGCTTAAATGCAAAAATGCCTCGAAAACAACAATTCTTTGCTGTGTTCGATGAAATTGGTTAAACTGAAAACTGTACAAAAGAGTTTCGTTAAGTTTAGAATTAGTGATTGTAGTTTTATAGAAGAAGGGCATACAGACAGGCATCCCCAATACAGATGACGCTGAAATCAATATAATCATTGAGAAGAAGTCGAATTACATAATGCTGGAAATATCAGAAACACTAAATTTAACAAAATTCAGCATTAATGATCACTTAGTGAAGCTTGGATGTTCAGATCACTACGATGTTTTGGTGCTACATAACTTGAGTAAAAAGAATTTTTCGGATTGCATTTTTATCTGTGATTTGATGGATAATCTTAAAGAAAATGCAATCTTTTTTAACAAAATATTTGTGGCAGGTGATGACGAATGAATACGTTAAACAATATTCAGCTAAAGAGATCCTTTGCTAATTTATATGAGCCATATTTATTCAACACAAAAATATATTTTCTTCCTAAGAAAGTCATGCCGTGCATTTTCTAGAATCAGAAAGAATCCTTTACGATGAGTTTCTTTCAAATAATCAGTAAATTTATATGAAAAATATTTCTCGTAGCGAGAATAATTAATTGCAGCAACTCAAGAAAAAATCCCAAAATTGGTCAACAGGAAAGCTGTTCATTTTCCATCAGGATTATTCAAGAACTCACGTTTCAGTGTCGAACTGCCGCATTCAGCAGACATTAGTCATGTGGATTTGATTTTTCGGATCCTTTCAAAATAATTTCAATGGAATTTTTTTAAATTATTTAGATGACATAAAACCTTCTGTAATGGGCTAATAGTCGGGAAACCACAAAAATCATAGAAAGATGGAATATTTATGTTGATGGAAAAATGAGAAATGCTTTTTTAATAAAATATTTAGTATTTAGATGAATGAATATTTAATGGCAGTATTTAGATTTGTCTCTGAATTTCTTTTAAACATAGACTTGAATTCTCCGGTCAACCCAATATTTTCAATCTTAAATTGGGATTCCTTATCATGCTGATATGCCGGAAAAATCAGTGGTTAAGTAGAGCAGGGCTAAATTCTGAATATGTTATTTTTAATGCACAAAACCAATACTTATCAAACAGAAATTAGCAAAAACAAATGCTAAAAAATAGTGTTAAATCAAAACTCATGTGCAATGATAAATATCCAGAAAAAGTTGTTCATCTTGAATCAGGGTGCAAAAATTATTAGCAGCCACTGATTATAAAATTCTGCATGAGAGAGTAGACCAATATCTGCGCTGGAAAATATACAACTTCTCCGAGAAGGAAACTACAAGAAACTGGAATGAACATCATCTAAAAATAGTTATAGAAAGAGCAATTAACAATTTTATGGGAATTTAAACACATATAGAACTAACATTCTAAGCGTCAAGACATCGTGGTCATAAAACAAAATTCAGAATATACCTTCGTATTGACAAGGCAGTCGCTGCAAATTGCAATGATCTTTGAAGTTTAAATAAAACCTATTAAAAATAATGATGTTGAATCTAAATAACAAAATGTGGCACATCAATAATTCCTGTTGGAGATTGGAAAATGTTCTGATAACATAACAGAAGAAATTTAAAGAAACAAAAATAAATCGTTCCCCCAAGTACAGTTCCTACATTACTATCAAAGCATAAATGCTTAAAAATTGAAATAGAAAAATATGGAAATTGAAAACAAGAATTATACCAGTGATAGTATGTGCGTATGAAATGTTAAAATAAAAGGAACTAACCAACATATAGAACAAATATATGGAAACCCTTAAATGGATAAAATACCTGGAAGCCTTAACAGATTGTTGTGGGATCTCCCAATATAGAGAGAACAGTAGAAGATCTGGATTCTCAGTTGCAGTTTACAGTGGAGAGCAATTGTAGAGATCCGTTACAGTTATCGAAGAGTTTCGACAGATACCGAAGTTACCCAGACACCAGCGATAATAAGTTACCTATTTCACTTCAAGATTTGTATATATTTATTTCTACTAATAGTATTCCTGAATTGACTAAACTGCATTATAGTTTGTATATTACATTCAATATAACCTACTCTCTACCTCCATATCGGTTTTTATTCATTATTTTTGCGGTTCCTCTTCCGGAATACACGACAAAGATATACACAAAAATGTCTTAATAAGTACAGACCACACACTAAGAAGAAATTTGTTTGTGCAATGCTAGTGATGTTATGGGAGATTTTTTGTTTAATCATATCAGCCCGAGCAAAGCGGTAACGCCACTGATGTTCAGGGGGCTACGTAAGAGTGAAAAGATTGGAAAACAGAAAGCCGGAAACTACATCCTAAACAGGAAACAGGGGATGAGCCTCTTCACCTGTTCAGTAGACATGGGTGGAGTGTGAACCGGGTGATAGTTTAGACTATCTACTCCAATTGAAAAAAAAAGAAGAAAAGAATGAAAAGATTGGAAAAGAGAAAGTCGGAAAACACATCCTAAACATGGAAAAAGGGATGAGCCTCTTCACCTGTTCAATAGATGTGGGTAGAGTGTGAACCGGGCGATAGTTTTGTGTATCTATTCCAATTGAAAAAAAAAAAGAAAAGAGTGGAAAGATTTGAAAACAGAAATCCGGAAACCACATCCTGAACAAGGAAAATGGGATGAGCTTACATATTGGTGGTTGGGGGATTCGAGTGATGTCACCCTGTGTACAGGGTTTTGTTCACTGACGTAGACCCCTAACCCATGCATATGGATAGAAGTATCCTTTCTTAGGAGGGGAAGATAACCAGGGATCGAGTGTTCAGCAGAGGGAATTGATGATTTGAGGTTAGTCTCACAGAGCACTAGGATGTCAGGGGACTTTTCGTGGAGGAAAGCTTCTACGCTGCAAAAGTTGGTACGAATGCCTCGGATGTTAGTAAAAGAAAAGTTAAGGGATTTTGGAGATTTGAGTTTGGCTGGTTTAGGATTTTTTCTGATTCTGATTCTGTTTATCATATTATAGTTGTTGATACAGAGGGACCTTGCGTGGAGGATGCAGGCGGTCATTATCCACGATCTGTGCTGGGAGGGAAACTGGCTCTGCCTTAGGGTTGCCCACGGAAAGCGCTTGCAGGGACACCTATCCATGCGCGACATGGAACTACAAGAACGCCGATATTATACAACTGTTGATCAGAGCAGCCGCTCTTGACACGACACAAAATTAGGGCTCCTAACTACCAGTCGGAAGCAGCAACCAGGAAACTGCCAACCCGGTACACTCACAATGATGAGACGTTGCCACAAGCCAAGCGCACCGCTGGAAAATCACAGAAGCACTAATACTGAGGTCAGAGGAGAGAAAAGAAAAGAAAAAGCTGGAAACCACATCCTAAACAGGGAACAGGGGTTAGGGTTAGGAAATGCAAATAGCATGATAATAAATAATAATAATAATAATAATAATAATAATAACTTTATTAATTTATATGGCTTGTCCAACGCATTGTAACATAACTTGTCCAGCGGATTGTAACATAGCATACAAGAAATTTGAAAAGCTGTCAAAATATAAAGATGTGGAAATTGAAATAGAAAAAATGTGGAAATTGAAAACAAGAGTTGTGCCAATGATAGTAGGTGCACTTGGAATGATAAAAAATGGAACAAAACAACACATTGAAATAATCCCTGGACACCCAGCTTAAGGGATATACAAAAAATAGTCTTAAGTACATCCCACACACTAACGAGAACTTTGTCTCTGTAACGCTAGGGATGATGGTGAAAATAGAAAAAACATGAAATGGAGTTATAACAACACGCCACGACATGCCTTAGGTCTTCCCGGAGACTTGGTTGGTAGTGCGACTATAGCAGAAATCAAAATATGATGAAAAATGGCATAATGATAATAATAGTAATACTAATAATATTGAAAGCCATGTTATTTCACCGTCGTTAACAATATTAAATTTATGTCATTTAAGGTTCCTCATTTATTCGCTCCTCTTCATAACGCCGAAATTTTTCTCCGACACTCTGTTCAAATTTAAATTAGGAAGATATAACAATATTATATTTTAGCTCTAATTTTTGTGGAGAAACTTTTTTTTTCAATAACCTTTTGGTGCTTGCCATTGATGATGTGCCTCAAATAAAGAACTACGTTTCCAAAATGAATTTTCCGCTTGTCAGTACCTTTTATTAATATTGTTTATGCATATATGGTAATGTATATGCATAATTATAGGTACACACACACACACACACACACACACACACACACACACAAACACGCGCATACATACCCACTGCCACACAACATAAACAGTTCAATATATATATATATATATATATATATATATATATATATATATATGTATATAATATTTAGGCAACAATATCGCTTTTATGCAGAATTCATTAGAAATGACAGACAAGTTGTTATCAATATTTTTTATATATATTTTCAGGTGTTCTTAAGATTATATCAGAATCATTAGTATGTTAGTTTCCGAAAACAACAAGTACATTGTTATCGTGTTCATAATGGGTTTTATTAAGTGTAGGATATCGTCTTTTATTAGTTTTTCAAAGTTATCATAAAAATCAATGTTTTGTTGTTTTATTGTTTTTATATAATTCCCTACATTCTCGTGGCATTCATAATTCTTCCAAATTCGTTATTCATTATATCTTTTATATTATTACAAGACCGAAAGTAAGAATTAATAAACCCAGAAAAGTTTTAGACATGCAAAATCCCTAAATCCTTCAAATGGTAATAGGAATTGTTTCACTACACTATCAACATAAATCCCAGGGGTATTTCTCTCTCTCTCCGTTCATGCCATGAATATTTTGAGAAATATCAACATACTTAGGTAATATTGAGAAATATATAACAATCTGGAAGCATCGCCCTTATATCACAAAATAATAATCTCAACGCTAAATAAAGGGCTGGCCTATTTAGTTTTTTCAAATCATTTTCCCAACTTTGTGTTATTTGTGTTATATAACACCTTTTATAATAAAACTAATGAAAGACAGAGAGGCAAATTGTGGACGAGATATCGAAGTCACCACTTCCTTCCAACTTTATCGAATTCAGTGTGTTTTTTTCTTCTTCCTAGACACTAGACCATCATCAAGAATTTAAGACAAAAGCGATTTCCTTAATTCACCCCGACCATAAATCATCGTCTCCAGTAATTCAGTGCCAACTAACGAAGAGAAAGAAGTTTTACCTGACTAACATCCCCATCCTTTGCGCTTGCCTTCAGACACTTACCACCTGAGACTAGCCAATATTTCCTGGCTGAAATTCTAACCAATTGTCATCTACTTCCTGTTCGAGACAATCTGTTATCTAGGGATAACTCAATGATCTTCGTGTTACTTGTATTTATTCTAACTTTCAAACTCTGGCGCGATCGTCAACAGAAGTACTTCATGATGTAGAGATACGCTGGTTTCAATCCAACTTAGTTGTTTTCGCAAGTTGTTTAAACGAATATGGTCATGGAGTGTTGTCCGGGGAATTGTTCATGGTCCAGATTTGTTATTCTTGTAGGTTCATTATGAACATTTAAAATGGTAAATTGATCAACTTATCAATCTTATAACATATGTCCTAATGAAATTTATAATTTAGTTATTTACACGATTGTCTTCATCTTTATTTTCATATTCATAACGTTTTGAACGTTGTCTGTACCAGCCTTCCTCAGGTGATATAAGTTGGAATTTGAACTGAAACTAATATTTCGACTACCGGGATAGTTCAATGTGTCATGAGTTTAATCGATACTTCAGTTTATTTTATTTCTTTATTCGTAGATACGTCAGTTTGTTTTTATCTCGCTTTTTTGTAGGTACCTCAGTTTCATTTATTTCTCTTTTTTTATAAATCTCAGTTTCCCACATCTGCCTTTTTGTTGATACCTGAGTTTCATTTATCTTTTAGAAGATACTTCAGTTTCATTTGTTCCATTTTTCTAGATACCTCAGTTTTATTTATATATTTTTTGTAGACACTTCAGTGTCCTTTGTTTCTCTTTTCGTAGATACCTCAGTTTTATTTGTTTCCCTCTTTGTAGATACCTCAGTTTCATTTGTTCCATTTTTGTAGAAAGCTCAGCTTAACTTATATATTTTTGTAGATACCTCCGTTTCATTTGTTCAATTTTGTAGTTAACTTAGCTTCATTTATGTATCTATGTAGAGACCTCAGTTTCATTTATTTCATTTTTGTAAATAGCTCAGCTTAATTTATTTATTTTTGTAGATACCTCATTTTCATTTGTTCAATTTTGTAGATATCTCCGCTTAATTTATTTATTTTTGTAGATACCTCAGTTTCATTTGTTCAATTTTGTAGATACATTAATTTCTTTTATGTATTTTTGTAAATACTTCAGTTTCATTTGTTTAATTTTTCTAGATACCTTACTTTCATGCGTTCCATTTTTGTAGATATCTTAGGATCATTTGTTTCCACCGTCTATTGAACAGGTGTAGAAGCTCATCCCTTGTTCCCTGTTTAGGATGTGGTTTCCGGCTTTCGCTTTTGCAATCTTTTCACTTTTCGTTTTTTTTTTTTCAATTGGAGTAGATAGTCTAAACTATGGCCCGGTTCACACTCCACACCCGCCTATTGAACAGGTGTAGAGGCTCATCCGTTGTTCCCTGTTTAGGATGTGGTTTCCAGCTTTCTCTTTTCCAAAATGTTCACTTCTCTTTTTTTTTTCAATTGGAGTAGATGCCCTAAACTATCGCCCGGTTCACACTCCACCCCCGTCTATTGAACAGGTGTAGATGCTCATCCATTCTTCTCTGTTTAAGATGTGGTTTCCAGCTTTCCCTTTTCCTATCTTTTCACTTTTCTTTTTTTCTTCAATTGGAGTAGCCTGGGGCCACTATCAGTAAATACATAAAAATATCTAAATTAAGGTTCCCTAAAAATGATATGAACATATATATATATATATATATATATATAGTGTATCGAGGCAACAGTTAATTTTTTCTCAAAATATACTGTTAAATATAAGAAAGTTTGATTCTATTACGTTTAATCATGGGCCGTTATAAACATAGCATTTTGGCTTTAATTTCAGGTAAAAATAAGAACAACAGATGTCCAACATTATTTGAATATATTTCATTTTGTGAAAACTAAGCTTTTGGCTCATATAGCAATGTTTTATATCAACAGAAAATGAAATCATCTTTGATGATGTTTATTTGTATGCTAAAGTCCCTTTAGCCTCTCTAAAATGGCTCATGTGAGCCGAAAGCTTAGAACCAAGCACAACAAAAAATATCCATATGTTGAACAATTTTAGGCTTCATTTTCACCAGAAATCAAATCCAAAATATGTTGTTTAGAACGGCTCAAGATGCAACTTAATAGACATTCAGTGACTTTTATATATATATATATATATATATATATATATATATATATATATATATATATATAAACTTATTTATAAATGGAACTTTATCTCTGTGTGTGTGTATGTCTGTGTGTGTCTCTGTGTGTGTGTGTCCGTTACCTATAGAATCCGAAACGGTTGACCAAATTTCTTGAATATTTACATAGCTGAACTATAAGCGTCTGCGAGTGTTCTTAGATAGGTTTTGTGTCTAGGTACCAACGATAAAAGTCGATAATCGAAAAAATCGTGTTATAGAAGAAGTGTTCCGATTTTAATCAAATTTGAAACACTCATAGACAAAGACATAAGAAACGATATTCAGAAGTTTCAAGGTTGCAGTTCTTACAATAGTCCAGAAAATCGATAATGTACATGTATAAAAGGCAAGATGTTTGTGTGTGTGTCTGTTTATCTGCTTGTATGTTTGTATTTCTTTCAGCCCTTTTATTTTAGTTTTGCTTCGGGTTTGGATCTAAGTTGATATAATTGTAATTCTTAGTTTCAGCCATGACACCATTTACTCAGAAGACTTAGCCTTTTCCAAGGGTATTTGCGCGTAAGTGAATGCAATGGATTCAACTGGACTTTGAACTCGGCTCTCCGATTTCTCGTTCCGAGTCGATATCCACTGCGCCACAACACACATTAGGGGATTACAGAGAGTAAAAATGAGAGAAAAATCTGAGTGTATGATGGCCTGAGAAAAAGACAAATAAAAATCGTGACGATAGATGATGGCGATTAACATTGCATTTAAATTTTTGAATGCTCTATTTTTTAAGACGCGAACAAAAGAAAGCCATTTCCATGGTTAGAGTGTGAGAAATGAAATCTTTCGAGTGAAGTAGCTGTTGTATTTAACTATTTCAACTATTTCAGCAGTTATGTGAAATTTTTTGCCTGTTTGGTTGTATGTCTTTGCTTATGGTAGTGGATTTATGCATACATATAATTACGCTCGTTTATTTGTTTAGCGACATATGTTTCTTGAAAGGGTCATTTAATACCGAAATCTAAATTTGATGTGAGCATTAATATTTTCTTTCACAAAAATGTAGATTTTTTCTATTTTATTTGACCACTGTTTATTGCTAGCAATTATATATGAAAGTTTACTGCTGACATTTTTACTATGAAAATGTAGTTTTAGACGCTCAAAATTTAGGAGTCAAGTATTTAACTATCATTTGGACCCTAACAGGTGCTCCACAACCTAAGAAGCGAACTTCAGAACAACAGCAATGATACAGTGTGTTGTTACGTATATATCTGTATAAATCTAAATAGATTTAATCAAAGTATATTATGGTAGCGAATATCTTCTTAAAAATGATTAATTATATTGAATAGAGAAGGAATATGATGTTTCTCCAGGAAAGAACTAATTGATAAATTGATCTGTTTTCTGAGATTGTCCATATTTTCAAGGAAATTAAAACTAGGAAATATATTTTGAGGGTGCGATTAGAAAACTTTCATCAGTTTTTATTTTTGATATTGAGTATACGAGTTGTTATTTTTTTCATTTTGTTGACTAAAGTGTATAGTCGTGTCAGTTGGACAAATTCTGTAAGTAAACGAGCACCATGTCGCAATTCACTCAGCCTGAAATCTCGAAACAGTTTGTTGTACTGCTTGGCATTGTCACCTGAAACTCTATAATACACATTTCCCAGTGTTTGTGTGTCCATATGAGGACAGTGTAGAGGATCTGGAAATAGTCGGATGAGTCTAATAGTGATTACGTAGGTTTGGCAAATCAGAAAAATTACACTGATAATTTTGATAAGAAAAGAAAATCCGTAATTTGTGGCTGAGGGCCTGGAACTTAACATAGAGGTCTACAGCAATTGTCCTGATGCGGTAACACTATCATTGATCATGTGAGTGTCAAGTTGAAGAATCTCTATCTGTAAACACGATTATTCACTATGCGACAGAAAGAGGTGAATTCCGTCATGAGTCTAAAAGATTCATGTGACAACATCGCTTCTTACATCTGTGCACCTAACTTCAAAGTCTGAAACAACCTGGAAAAGAACGAGAAAGTAACAAATTTATTTATAACACCAACAATGAACTAATGGCAAAGGTTATGGCAACTTAAACAAAAACACCATCCAGCGGAGAAGCAGGAGAATCCGAAGACGTCTGTAGACCGTAGTTGAATCCGACAGCGTTTTTTTCATAGAATTGGTCTTTGGTATTTCAAGATATTTTGCGTAATTTTGGTAAATATATCTGCTAAAATGAGATGTCTGCAAAATTTAAATTTTTGCCTAATTTGAACAATTTGTCCACCACACACTGAAGATTGTATTAAATAGTAAAAATTGGAGAAGTGCATCACACCTTTTTCAATGGTGAATGTGAGTTAACGCAGATAAGTTTAATGGAATTTGTGTCACAAATTAAAAATTCCAAGCCGTTGTTCATCACACCATCTGCACATCGTAGTTTACAGCACCTGCTATTACCAAGGTGCATTTCATCACATTAATAACCAGGCTCGACGTTGTTTATCTTCAGTTTAGAGACCGTATTGAACCGGTATCTAAACGATAGCATGTCGTATGAATTGGGGTTGACAAATATATTCAGTTATCGGTTCCCTCTTTATGTATGATTTATATTGAATTACAGACACACACACACACACACACACACACACACACACACACACACATATATATATATATATATATATATATATATATATATATATATATATCATAATAATATAAACTTTTGGATTTATTATAAAAATATGATATTTTTATAATAAGTGGGAACATATATGAAATACATTAACCAAAATCATATATAAATATCTCCGTTCTAAACTAAATGTATAACTTTAACTCGGGGTTTGAAGAAAAAAACAACAACAGCATATTATATTTGTTCTTTAACAAATATATTATTACACATGTTGGCTTGACTTCCACAACATGATCACTATGTCTTAAACTTAACTTGTATCCAACTTCTATCGAGCACCATCTAAATTCACTTTCACTTAAGCCTAGTGAAATACACCACGAAAATAATAAACCAAGTCTTCAAAGTATCGAGGCCATCTATATCAAAATGATTCAACGAATACTCAACAAAATTTGTTAAGAATCTGCAAGTTATTAAAGGGCATGTAAGATATAATGCCATTTTACATGTCTACCGAATTCCCTAGGAAAACCATGCTTTCTAATAAATTCCGTAAATTTTAAATTATAAAAGATCGAGTTCGCTCGTTTTTTTTTCAATCAAGTAACAAAGTAATATATATTTTATTAGAGTTACAATGTAACTGTCACTGTAAATTACCCCTGATTTTATAAATATTCGTAAATAGGAGGGTACGAAAAAATATACGGCATCTTTCTAGATTAAATTCATATTAACATCAAAGAACTGATTATTCAACTAAAAGAGATCAATATAATAATCAGTATAGAATATATGTCTATATGATCATATGAAATATATTTGAATATGCACACTTTTTATATATATATATATATATATATATATATATATATATATATATATATTAGTCAAACAGACAGATACGTTTCGATGTATCACAGCTCATCAGTACGGTTAGACATCCAACAAGTTTAAGCCACGATTGAAACTCGACCGAATTTACATCAGTTGTCGATTCTATCTCTGAGTTATGGGCGCTCGGTAGAGAAAGGCAGACTTTTAGCGTGTGATGTACCATGTAAACATACGACATTAAGTGAGAGTGATCTCATTTATTACTGACTGAACGATGCATAGATGCTAGAGGAGCTACTGTTTTTTCAATGTCTACCATTCCTCTAGAGTGCTCAATCAGGGTGTGTGAGTGTATATATATATATATATATATATATATATATATGTGTGTGTGTGTGTGTGTGTGTATTTATCATAGAACGCAAAACACAATACTTGCTTTCATATTAGATTATTTCGACCACACCGGTAATTCTCAGGCATTAAAGGATGCCACGACGCTTCCTTACATACACGGTTGCTGGAATTTACACAGAGGTGCAGGAGGACATGTTTGCCCCTACACCTACCGAAAAGAAAGGGGCCACCTTTCCCCAACAAGTCTTCTCGGCCGGGCTGAGTTTTTACTGCAGCCATGAGGAAGACACAATACCTACATTTTTGGGAAAAGGCTCTAAGTCTAACGTGATCATTTTCTTGAACAAGGCCTTTATACTCAAACTCTTTCTGACGATGACTTATGGCTTCATGCTATCAAAAAAGTGGCAAATTTTGAAATGCAAATGTATAATTATGTCATTGGCACAGATTGTCTTTAAATATGTCGTATATTAGCACTAAGATATAATATTTTTGCTTATTTCAATTGTTTGTATTACGACTGAAAAAATGTATGGAGTGGTTGTTTCACGATATCACAGTGTTTTCTGCTGTGACCATTTCTTCTGCAGCAGTTTTTGGCAAGTCTTGCTCTTTCTGCATTTTCAACGATCAACTCTCAGTGAAAAAGAACCAGATTTCCAGACGTCGAGGAAATACAAGAAAGTATAACAGGACAGTTTCTTGTTATTTCAATAATTATTGCCCGTAATGTATGCATGAGTTGAAATGACACAAAATAAATCGTGTGGATTCAGAAGGGAACTTCCTCAAGAGGAAACAAATGGTTAATTTCATTTGTTATATATCACCTTTTGTCTATAACTTTTTGCGCAGACCGGATATATATATATATATATATATATATATATATATATATATATATATATAAGGGTGTATATATATGTAAGTATTTACGTAGTTATAAACAAATTCATTCAAGTAAAGATTTATATGCCGATAAGTATCTAATTTAAGTCTCTTAAAACGGCCCTACACTGTTTTCATAAAATACTCATATAATTCTTCATTAAGGCCTTTATATTTATAGCATTTCAATTTATTTTTCTTTTAAAATTTTATCATGTCATTTTTCATCTTAATTCTTTTTTCTGATATGGTTTCACTACCTACCAAGTATGTGGAAAGACCTAAGGCAGTTCATGGTGTGTTGCTATAGTTCCATTTCATGTTTTTCTATCTCCCGTAACAACCCTAACGTTACAACTTTTCCTTAGTGTGTAGGCTGCATTAACAAAACAATTTTTTGTATATTTCTTAAACTGGGGTTTCCAGGGATTCTTTCAATATTTTGTTTTGTTTCATTTTTTATCATTCCTAGTGCAGCTACTATCACTGGTACGATTCTTGTTTTCAATTTCTACATTGTTCTATTTCAATTTCCATTTTTATATTTTGACAATTTTTCGAATTCGTTGGTTGCTATGTTAAAATCCGCTGAACAACCCATATCAATTAATATACAATTTTTTTCTTTTAGTTTTTTAACAATAATGTCAGGCGTATTGGTTTAATTTTCCTGCCTGTGTAGATGTTGTAATCCCATAGAATGGTGATATCTTCGTTTTCTATAACAGGTGCTGGTTGAAGTTCAGACAAGTATCTTTTTTACATATTTTCAAAAAGTGTCAGAACATTGTCCAGTGTAAATATTGCCTCACTCTATCGTGACTTTTTTATTTGGAGTAAGTACAAAATATATTTGAGACAAGTACAGATGTATTATTATTATTATTATTATTATTAATAATAATAATAACAACAATAATATTCTAAAAGTAAATTTTTAAAACTATTATTATGATTAAAAAGGTAATAACAATTATTTTGTATTATTATTGTCATTGATAAAATGATAATAATAAAATTATTATTATTTATAATTTTTGTTTTTAATTCGATTACTTTTATTTTCTTATTTTTATCATCATTAGCATTTTTGTCATACTTGATAGCAATATTATTGTCATGAAACTCTAAAGATTATATTTTTAAGATGAAGATATTATTTTAGCCATCGGAATTAGTAAAAATCTAACAATTCAAATCTTCGAGTTAAAATACGGCCCTTAGACTTACAGTTCAATTTAAAAATTGTTCAGTCAAAGTTAAATCCTAAGGTTATCTTAACGTCTGGGAAGGAATTGAAAATTCTAAAGACGACATCTGCATTTAAAAATTAACATTGTCTCTCCGACTCATTAAACATTGTCTCTCACCCATTAAAAAAACGATTTCCTTTCTTCCCTTTCCTCCACTAGTCTTTCTATCTGGGTAAAAATAAACCATTCATTTTTGTGAAAAAAAAAACGAACTGAAGAGTTGAATATTTAAAAACAAATGACCATGAAATAAATTATCACCTGTTCACTAATTGATTTATAAATTAATTTAATTTAATTTCATTACATATATATATATATATATATATATATATATATATATAGATAGATAGATAGATAGATAGATAGATAGATATCAAATATAAAAGCAATCGGAGTCTAACTGCACTGATGAGCTGTGATACAGCAAAACAGATCTGTCTGCGATGACTATTTACGCTCTCAAACCGTGATTGAGCATTCTGGGAGAATGGTAGACTTTGAAAAACAGTAGCTACTCCGGCATGTACGCATCGCTCATTCAGTAAAATGAATTGGAGCACTCTGGCTATTGGGTGCGAATAATGATAATATACACGCTAAAAAGTCTGCCTTCTTCTACCGAACGCCCATAACCCAGGTGTAGAATCGCCGACTGACGCCAATTCGGTCGGGTTTCAGTCCTGGATTAAAAAGCAATCGGAGTCTAACTGTACTGATGAGCTGTGATACAGCAAGACTCATCTGTCTGCCGATGACTGTATATATATATATATATATATATATATATATATATATATATATAATCTACAAAATATTCTTGGCGTTTTATTTTTATTAGACAAAATAATGTATACCTGAATATTTGACATACCGTTTGTCCTGAAATTAATCGTCATTTTTCTGGATGCCGTGAAAGCGACGAGAAGCAGAATGTCACTCGGTGTTTTATGTTAGCTTCCCACCGTGTATGGGAAACCCACACGCTCATCTTTTACGACTTTCCCTGTGTCGTGCAGATTAACCGTTCCGCAACCTCAACATTGGTGTGGCTGTTGTCCTCCCTATTTTTGCTGCAGGGTTTCATTCTTCACAACTTGTGACTGGCAACTGCAGGGTTCATATTAATCAGCGTGCAGTAAGTTAACTTACAGTATTATCTGACAATGCTTGAAGTATTCGGTGAGTTGATGCTTTATGTCACAAAGCAGACAGCCCATCCATTTTCCGCGCCATGTGTCATCCCCATGGTTCAAGATATGACTAATATGTGTGCTCAACGCACTTGTATCGTTCCCACTATTTTTTCTCACATTTTGTATCAATTAAAAATTTCTCTACATGACGTAAAAAGTGGAAATGACTTATTTTTTTTTAGTATTTATATCTGTGTTTGTCTCTGTGGGCTTGCACGCACGCTGGGGAGCGTGTATGTGTACGGTAGGCGAAGTTCGGCGCACCTAGCTCTTTTCTGCAGTGCATGGTTTTTGCGTTTAAATAAATGGACGCGTAGCCGAGTGGGTAGATCGTTCGTTTTCTGACCACAAACATTGTGTTTGAATCTCACCCTGGTCGATTTGTCAAAATTTTGATAGTGCCTGAAAACTTTACGAGTGGTTAATCAAGTATTGTGAATGAAATTGGGAAGAGACCCATTGACAATTTTGGTAGTACGAATTCCCAAGTCATCGTGACCGACGTTTTGAAACGTCCGATTCTTGTCCTCGATAGATAAGGCGCTCTCTCCCAGAATCTGTGACTACAGTCCGCTCACATAGTTGCAATATAAAGCTCAGTTTGGCTTTGTGAGTTTTTAATAAACAAAAATGTGTCTGGGTAGGCGTCTGCAATGGAGATTCGCTGGTAGCTCCTGCAAACAAACATCCAGCCATACATCATATTCAACAATATATAAACACCGGTATTACTTTCCCTTCATCAAGTATATACTAATGTTATAGAAAAATGAATATTTTGATTTTGGGTTGGGCAATAATTTTTTATCGACCATGAAAGCATCCAACCTTCGATATAATCGACTACAAATAACTTTGCTTTCCATATATCTCTTATACTGTTCTCTGTATATTGAAATTATATTTTATACATTTATTTCTTAAATGTTTTGTAGGAAGCAAAATTGGATACGTGTTATGTTTGTTGGATAAGTACTTTTCTGATTTCATATGAAGAGTTACACAGTTTTACTCGGTTTAACTTCCCCTGGTCTTCTAAGTTAGCGCATTTGTCTATATCCTAAATTACAAGCAACAAAATAAACAAAACACACCTAATATAAATTTATAGATCCTATTATTTCTGAAGGAGATAAATGTTTGTCGATGCTACCCACCATTGATTATACGTTTTGTTGAAGGTAAAGCGGGTGATTTGTTTTCGAACAGAACAACTATATCGATTTCTTTTCTTTATGCAAATTTGTATGTATGAATAATTTTTGTTGTAAATTTCAGATCGCAAACAAACGTTCGATTGACTAAACACCAAAAGCGAATTGGTTTTTGGTTATTGATCTCCTCCTGTTCATTTCCCAGTTTTATTTACTTTTTCCCTTTTCTTTCTTTTGAAACGGACAAAAAATATCCGCGTGAAAGATAAAATCGCTGTTGTTATGGAGATATAAATCAAATATATACATCGCTTGGCGCAGTGTATAATTTGTGGAGGTAAATAACGAAGTATTTACATACCGCATTGAATATGTTGTTCTATTTTTCGAATAATTCATTCGTAGTATATCAAACTGGCTTTTTGCATGGAAATGAGAATAGAATGCATTAAAGACTAACTATTTATGGGGGATTTGCAAGATCGTTAAAAACGATAGTTTGCGATCCTTGCTGTGAAAGTTAATCTAACGAAATATCTACATAGACCTTTAATCGTATTGCCGAGGTTAGTATGTCGTTTTCTGTAGTATATTGCTTGAAAATCTTCTGACATCTTCATGATTGTGGACTTGTCCATGACAACGCGAATCTTTAAATCTTTAGAGCATAAAAAATAATTATTACTATCTATTGCTTATTTCCGACAAATATGTTAATGTAATGTATCTATTCTGAACGGGATGGCTGATTTTATAAGCCCCACTTAGATGTAGAACAAGGCCGAACGTATTGGGTACCCAGTCATGCTCGTACTCACTACTCAGTTGTAATAAGCTTGCTAATTATTACAAAGCGTCAAAGTGCTGAATCTATACGGGATAGTTTAAATAAAACTTGTAGCGTCAATGATTTTACCTAATGAATGGGAATACAATTTTTAGACAAAGAACGGATATTAAAACATTAATAATTTTGGTGCCGTTCCATCTGTCAAAATTTAATGGAATTGTTTGAGCAAATAAGTTTTCTTAAGATTGTTGGAGTTTTGATACAGAAAATATGTCCAGTTGACAATAGAAGATTTCGGAACGCAATCTTTTAAATAATATAGCAGGTTTGCCATAGATTTATTTAAATGACACAATGATTTTTTCATTGACCCTTGAACACTAGAACGTTACGATGTTTAAGAATTTAACAGTTATTTCATCATCAAAATTTTGCTCCTAATGTAAGTAAGCGTAAGGGAAATTTTTGTTTGAGTCAAGAAGAAAACTATTTCTAAAATGAGCAAAAAATTAAAAAAATGATATTTAGTGACACGAATCTTACTATTTGATACATGCTTGGGGGAAGGGACGGATAAATACTTTCGGAAAGTTATTTGTGATTAAATTGATATAAGGAACAAGACTGGAATTGAAACTAGTATGTCCGATTATCAATTCCGAACCATTATCCATTACGCAACCTGAACACAGAAACGTGTAACACCTAGTATTTCCAAGTTGTTCATAATCCAGACTCGACGTTGATTAAATTGAGTGATGCTATGGGAACCAATTTTTAAATGTGATTTGGCTCTAAGCCTACACACACGGTATATTGAACTACAGTGAAATATCTCATGAAGCTCCTTAGCGCGTTTGTGTGTATAGATGGCCGACCTAAAAAAATAAACAAAATTGATGGTAAACTGTCAAATGTTCTTTATGGACGAAAATGACAGCTTGTTGTGGATTGTCATGACCACCCAGAGCATATGATGATATGAGACACAGAAGAATATAAAGAGTTTTCATAGTTGGATACTTTTCTGGAAAACTTGTTAATCTATGCAGTTTTGATCCTCAGATAGATTTTCTTTAATATAATTCGCTTTTACAGTTAGTACTATATTATCGAAATACCACATGACTTAGTGAATTTATGTAAATAATCTAATTTGTATTTCACTTTATTTCTAAAGACACTGTAGCCATATAATATCTGATTATGCATCTAAATATGACATATTTCGATGAAAATATTTGGGGTAGGATTTACTTATTAAACATGATATATATATATATATATATATATATATATATATATTGACAAAATATAAAACACAGGTGAAATAAAAATATATTGAAAATTTTTATTATACGGGCCACGTATAAATTTACATTGATGTGTGTAATCACAAGAACCGTATATCACACATAGGTACAGATAAGGATGGTATTAAATAAACAGTTATAAATCATTCCCCCTCCCAACTGACACTGCCTCTACGGAAAAGAGAATGAAAAGATTTTAGTAATGAGTTTTAAGAAGTGTGGAAACGTTAGATAAATAACCAGAATTCAGGAAAACAGAAAACAGCGAATGGCATTTGTTTTAAAGATTTGAAGATTCTTGGCGGCAGGAAAGCTATAAATCAAGCAGGGATAGCATAAACTATTATAATAGAACTGATGTTTGCTACTAACGAATTCAACAAATAAAGGTGAAAGACAATTGTCAAATTAGCAGCATTACTTATTTCATAAATAGGAGGTATTAAGAAGAATGGCTCATCAGAAGAAATGTCATAAAAATATACGTAGAGAATTCAGAAAGAAGCCACGTAACAACAAAGATAAAATGTCTGTAGTCGAGATGCCAGATAATGATTATACTACAGAAAATTCTTTGATTTTTCGGAAATTTCGTGATAAGTCGTAGGAGAACCAGACCATATACAACAGTAGTATCCAGTGAACGGAAGAAGTTTGTTTTTTCTGGAGTTTAGTCTCAGCCAGTAAAGATTCTTTATGGCGATGTTAGTTTTAAGGACTTGATATTAAGAGCCATTCCATGCCTCTGTTAACTACTGATTAGAGATATTTTTCCCATTTATCAATTCTTTGTCGGATATGATCCATTCTCATCTATACCTAATTCGGGACTGTTAACATCGGAAGATTGTTGATGCAGATCTAAAATAGGATACATTCGAAGAAAGAGTTATACTGGGCTTCTGCATTCATACAGAATTACACTGAAGCGTTTATCTTCAACTAAACCTTCATTACAAATCTTAAAAGAAAATGTTTTAGCATTTCATTTTATTTGATCTCAGTGATTTTGTAGCCTTGTGCGAACGTATTGATTAGAATATTTTGTTTTGTGCAAACGGAGTGCTTAATGCAAACTTTGGTATCCGAACGTTTTGATTTGTGAAAAATTTTGGATCAGAAGGTTGTGCTTTATGCAAGCGTTGTGATTGGAACGTAGTGCTTTTTGCAGACTTTGTGATTGGAAGGTTTTGCTTTGGGCAAATATTGTGATCAGAACGTTGTGCTTTGTGCAAATGTTGTGATCGGAATGTTGTGTTCTGTGCGAATGTTGTGGTAAGAACGTTGTGGTTTTTCTAAAGATTGTGATCGGAACTTTGGGCTTTGTGTGGGCGTTGTGATTGGAACGTTGTGCTTAGTGCGAATGTTGAGATTGGAACGTTGTTCTCTGTGTAAACGTTTTGATCGGAACGTTTTGCATTATGCAAACGTTAGGATTAGAACGTTTCGAATTGTTTGAACGTTGTGATCTGAATGTTTTGTATTGTGCGATCGTTGTGATCGGAACGTTGTGCGTTTTGCGAAAGGTGTAATCGGAACCTTTTGATTTGTGCGAAAGATTATTATTAATTTGTTGCTTATTTTTATTCCCTTACTTGTATCTTTTCTGTAAATTTTGTTATATTTCAATACTAATTTCTCATTTAATTTCTTTAATTACTTATATATTTTTCTTCTTTTCTGATTTATATTCGTTAGTTTTTTCTTTCTACTTTATATTCATTTTTTTCGCAAAAAGAAAAAACATATAAACGAAAAAGGAGTAAATACTTCATCATTTATAAATTCTATCTTTTTGTTTTTTTCGTTAGCTTTTCATTACTTCCTTTGGCTTATTATTCGTTAGCTTTTCATTACTTCCTTTTGCTTATTATATGTTAGCTTTTCATCACGTCCTTTTGCTTATTATTCGTTAGCTTTTCATTACTTCCTTTTGCTTATTATTCGTTAGCTTTTCATTACGTCCTTTTGCTTATTATTCGTTAGCTTTTCATTACTTCCTTTTGCTTATTATTCGTTAGCTTTTCATTACTTCCTTTTGCTTATTATTCGTTAGCTTTTCATTACTTCCTTTTGCTTATTATTCGTTAGCTTTTCATTACGTCCTTTTGCTTATTATTCGTTAGCTTTTCATTACTTCCTTTTGCTTATTATTCGTTAGCTTTTCATTACTTCCTTTTGCTTATTATTTGTTAGCTTTTCATTACTTCCTTTTGCTTATTATTCGTTAGCTTTTCATTACTTCTTTTTGCTTATTATTATTGCTTATATATTATTGTTTATATTTCCTAAGTTCTTTTTCCTTCATACACCATATTTATTATTTTTTTCATTCCTTCTTAAAATTTCTTTCTTTCTTGGCTTCACCTGATTAATTATATAATATCTGTTTTTAATCATTCTTCCATTTTTTTTATCTTGTTTGTTTTTTTTGTTTGTTTCTTTAATTTCCTTATTAACCTTTGGTTGATTGATTTTCTCCTTATAATTTTGTACTATTTTCGTTCATATTGCCTCGATACTTCTATGTATGATTTTTTAATTAATTTTTTCAAAGTGATTTTCTTCCTCCATTCTTTTGAGAATGTTTTAGTCATTTTTATTCAGTTTTTATTCAACTTCTTAACTTATTTTCTCTTATATTTTTGACCTGCAAAAATCAATTCTAATTTCTCTCTTTCTGAACCAGTTCTACTTCCTTCACATATATTAATCCTACCGTCATGTTTTTTAATGGTTCTGGCCGTGTTTCTGTCATGATATGTCCTCCAGCGTTTTAGACAAGTGATACTGAGAAAATAAAATAAAAACCATTATGAGATAATTGACCCGACATTTTACAACAATGGAACGTTCTGTTATATTTAACATCACCGGTATCACCCATCCTTAGAAAACTTCTTAAAATCAACTGAATTATTATTTTTTTTATTCTACGACACTAGAATTTTTTTACAACAATTGCTTATTAAAAACAAAATTTCAACATACAAATCTCTGGTATTATTTCCTGCAGTTTAAGTGGCTATAAATACTCTTTCATATTCTTTATATATTATTTAATCATTTTAAGACAGGATATTAAATTAAAACATAAAATGATCTCAGCAACTAATGGAATTTAGAAAAGTGCAATATAAAAATTTAAAAGTACTATATTGAATAGAAAAATGTGAAAGTATGAAAGAGTGTAGAATATAAACAAGATATATACACACCATTTCAACACCTTTCTTCCGAAACAGCGACTAAATAAAATACTTTCAAAGACATTAACAGATTTCAGTCACTTAAATACTATACGTGATAGACGCTTGGGTGATCATGTTTCGAAAGAGACAGAACTGATTGGATAGAAATTATTCCCACAGGAAACTACCATCACTTTGTGTGGTAAACTGATTACCAACCAAGGCTCTAGAACCCAATCTGTTATTTGACTCACAGTTTGAGGGAAGAAACAAAAAAAAACCTTTCCCAAGGTTATTTTAGCGTAAGTGAATGCAACGCATTTAAATATAAGTCGAACCCGGCTCTCCGATTCTCATTTCTAGCCGATATCCACTGCACAACGATGCACAACCACTTAAATCTTTTTACAAACTATTTTTTCTTTATTTTTCCACATAAAATCACATTTGCTGTTCGTTACTAACATGGAACTTCTTGTTGATTATTTATTTACATGCTTCTAAAATAAAAATATTTTTCTTTTAGAGATTTACATCTGTCTTAAGCCGATTGTAATCCATAATTGCACGCGAATTGGTCAATCGCAGAATACGCGGCTCATGCAAATGTTGGCCACATTTACCGGAAACACTTCGAATTAATGAATAATATCATAAAATGCCAACGTGCATGTCGCACGTATTTCCATTCAGGAAATTTTGGCTTGAAGCGGGTTAGGATTAACTTTGCCAAATTTTGGCATTAGACAAGCGACCGGCATGAAAAATGCAATAGTTTTAAACATATTGTACTAAACAGGAAAATAGGCACTAATTTGCGTGCGATTCGGCTAAAGTTGTTTCTTTGAACTTTTTGAGATTAAATATGAAAATTAAGAATGAAACGAATAATCAGGAAATTTATTGTAATCTTGTGTTTGTTAAAAGATCAGATTTTACGCTTTAAATTATATTTCATTATAGTTAGACACAATCAATAAACATGAGATTTGTACTAAATCTGCAGTTTCAAGAGAGAACGTGAGAAAATATATATTACATATAAAACATTGTTTAATAGCAAACACGCCACAACACCATTCACAACTGGTAGGAAATTTTAAAACTGGTAGAAACAGAATCAACTGAACCGACGCTGCTTCGCTATTTCCTCTCTACTGAAGTTAATATTAACTGTTTCGCTATTGTCTATCTCTCTATGAGCGTGTTCTGTTGCTTGCTTTTGGTATAATTAGAAGATAAAACAAACTTGAATTAATGGTGTTTATATTTGGTATAAAACTTTAGGTTTTTACATCAAGTTACAGCCTTTAAATGTTGTGTGGATACATGAACAGACTAGCTAAATTCTCTTCACTGTAGGATGTTAGTAGTAAACGAGCCTATCCTTTATGGACTCTAGTCGTCAACTGACTAGGCTCTTCCCCTTTTCAAATCTCCTACACAAAACTACTGTCCTTAACTCTTACTTCTTACTTCTACTCTTACTCCTACCAAAAGAAACGGTTCCTTATTTTCCCGCCCAATTTTGAATTTTTGGCGTCAGTGTGTCTTTTTCTATTTTTAGAACACTCGCCATATTATAAACGATAACAAGCGCGATAGGCGGTATATATATATTAGTGTAGATCGATTTTGGAACTGTGAAAAAATTACAGTTGAAGAAAGTTGTAAAATAATGTCAAGAGTTAATACAAGAAATATTTTTCTCCACAACTTTGTATTTATTTGAACAATCAAACTTAAAGACGAATTAATTTGTGATTTTTATAGCGAAATAGATGTCACCGGAAACACGTGTCGCTTAAATAAAACCCGAGTTTTAACAAAAATAACAAAATACAATGTTTTATTATAGATATTTTAAGTTTAGTATTAATTGCTTTTAAAAAATTAAATGAACATATCAAAATTAAAGAGGAATAAAAACACTATATTTACTTTAAAATGCAAATAACTATTTACGTACGCTGTTTTAATTATTGGAATTTTCTAGGATAGTCACCTCCCCTAAACGATCGTTTGTTTACATTGTTTACTTTTAAAGCTTTTAATTATCACGAATATTTTTTGAACTTTTGTTTTAAAATAAGAATTAACTATTAAAAAAATACAACTTTTATAATTATTCTGATTTGTTTATATTTGTAAAGTTAATATTTATTAACTTAATATTCTTAAATTTAATATTCAATGAAAAGCCAATTTACGAGCGAATCTCGAAATTAACTCTATTTTAATGTAAATAAACAATACTTTTAATGTAATGTATTTATTGCAAATTTTATCAAATATATTCTAAAAATATTTGTGGAATTTCATTTCTGATAGTACAAATATTTTTCATGTGTTTCAGGATCGTGAATACCTAAAGGATCAGAGGGACAAAATAGGGCCTAAGGTCACTTTCCAACTTGGACCTGTTGATAAAAGTGTTATAAAAAAATAAAAGGTTAATGAGAGAGGTTAAGAAAAAATTTAGTTTCATCCCCAACAGCTTCAACATCAAATGTCCAGACTAATGTTTCTTCCCCCGACTACTCATTTTCTCCAAGTGAAAAACCAGAAAAGAATATTTGCAGCCAAGGTGTTATCCAAAATGGCCCTATAAACTTTATCAAATTTCCAAGATATGCACTCAGGTCAGTCAAGGGAGACATATCTTCTAATCTTGGAGCCTTGCCAATGCTTTGCTCTTGGATTTGAAGGGTATGGACCTTCTTATACCAAATATTAATATGAAAGATATTATTATAGATAAATGCAAAGTTGATAAGGCAAAGTGAAAACAAATGCCCAACAAAAACATGATGAAAGTGTGGGAAAATCTTCAGTGTTTTAAAGTTGATGGTAGAATACAAAGTATTGAGTCAGAAATTGCTCCATATAAGAGTCTAAGATCTCTTATAGAGAGCAATTTGACTCTATATATTAAGATCTCTTGAAATAGTGTTTGTTTTTCCTTATTCGTTTGATTGTTCTATTTTCAACTGTAACAGGAAAAATCATTTAAGGTATTTAAATATCACTGCTTAATTCGTTACGGTAAAAAGCAGTCTTTTAAACCACATACTGAAAATGGGTGATGTAGATTTTTAATTTGACGATTAGTCATCATTTCTTTAATTAATATCATTTTCATAAAATAAAATGACATTCTCTCATTTAATTATCAAAAGTATTTGGTTTTCTCACTAATATTCAAGCCAAATCTTGCGTAAACCAGGAATGTTCAGGAATGTAATTTACAATTTCCATCTTCTCTGGCAGAAAAAGGAATCAATGTTCGTTCACCGATCTAGAGATTCTAGCTTGTTTGAGAATTTTCCATTTGACTTTAGAAGTTTTATTCTCATCTTGAACTTCCAAAATATTTAGAAAGTTATGTTACATTTCGTTTCTTCTTATTATTAAGAGATGTTTGTAACAATGTTTGTAAAATGTTTTGTTAAATGTCTCGTTGTATTACCTGGATAAATTTTACTAGAACTTGAATTTTCGATTGATGAGATAGAGCACATATATACAAGGGATTCAGTAAAACACATGTTAGGTAATGTTCGGTGTTCCTAATTTTTACAATTGCATAAATTTGTAATACGGGCCGAATTAAGATGAGTAGTATAATTACTATTGTTATTATTATATAATTTCAATGTGTTATTGTTCTGTTTTTAATATTATTTTATCTCGTACAAAAAATCCATTAATAAAGGGAAGTGTGTCTTTTTTTATATTTTCAATAAAATTTTTCTACCATCAACCCTTAAGTCAGATGACCTTTAATAATAAGTGCTTTATATATTTTTATAGTAAAATAAAATGTGCAGTTCACCATAATAAAAATATAAATTATTTTTAAAATCTTAAATCCAAATGATGTGTATTAATCTCGTGATTTTCGATTTATAACTAGTCTATTTTAATAAATTAATAATCGAAATCACTGAGTAACTGAACAAAAAATTAAAAATATATTTGAAATTTTAATTAACAAAGAAAATATGAAAACAATTTTCATAAAAATTCATTATTCATCAAAATATTTTACTTCTTCAGAATATACTATGCTACAATTGTATTATTTATATAATCAATAAAATATCTACAGTAAAATTGCGTGGTGTTGATACATTTTTGATTTTTGTATTCCGTGTAGGTTTTCGGAAAAATGGTTTGCTAATTAAAACAAATACTTGATTTACATCCCTCAACGAACCCCGAATTTAACTAATAGGCAGAACATTGGTATAAATAATGTATTTCTAGAAGTTCTAGGCAATTAATTCAAGTTTGGGGTAAAAGATGTAAAAATTATATATATGTAACTAAGATTTTCTAAAAATAATAATTGCCAAAATAATTTCATTCCTTTGTAAATAAGTTCTAAAACTTTTATTAAAATAAGACAATTAGTTGATTTTTGCATGAATTTCCAAATTAATATGTGTATTTCAACGCCAAAATTCGACTTGTGTAAAATTATGTTTAGCTTAATAGTCATATTATGTAAATATAGCATGAATTGCTGACTGCAAATAAAAAAGAATACTTAATTGAAATTTCGAACGTGCTAGACATGATTAAAAATTTTATAAAATAGTAATAACAACGTTTAGTTTTTCTTCTTAATAATAGCATACATTTTCGATGAAAAAACTTTCTTTTTATTAATTTTGAGGCATTTTTACATCATGCTATACTGTTTTTCACGGCAAATAAGTGAATGTTTCTACTTTTACATACGTGATTCACAAACATAGCTTACAAGAAAGACAGAAAAGACTTCAAACATTTCCGTCGTACAATTTGAACCTCACAAAAGAGGTAGAAAAGAGCCTATAGAATATGAATGTTAAATTCCGGCCTTGTGAGAGAAAAATAAAAATAAATAAGAAATATACGAGACATAGTCTTGAAGGAATATTAGATATGATCATGTTTAACATTGTTTTTTTTTTGCAATCAAAGCTGCATGTACATTTGGTGGTCAGATAAGACTGAGAACCATAATCTTTTAAACAGTATATTTCTTTATCCCAAAAGCAAGTGTAAAATCTTTATATATATTGCATACTCTGTATAACACATAATAAATTTTCTTCCCGCTACAAAATATCTCTTGTGTAAATTGTATGTATATTAATAACTTGTTTTTATTATTCAAACTGTTGCTTCTCTCTTCATTTCGATGATTCTTAACTATTCTTTGTGTCCTTGTCTGATCCTCTATCCAATATGGAGAATACTACGAGGAGAACATCAGCCAAGGCTGACAAAATATTATTTATTTTCTTTTCGTTAAAATCTGACACCGCGCCCTTGACTTGGAATGAAACTGATGTTTGATTTTTTAAAACAAAATCAAGAGTCCGGTAAAGTATTCGTAACAAAATTGGGCGCTTGCGTCCGAAATTAAAACGACACAGCTACTAGACGTGTGGAGAAATAGAAACAAAAATCTAATAATGAAAATAAGCATGGCCGTGGTCAAGTTATTCCAAAGAAAACCGGCAGTGGAAAAACTACGTTTGTAAAAGGATGACGCTTTCACTATAGAACATAATTCGACCAATAGAAGTGATGAGATCCATGATCAAGGCAGTAAAAATCATCCTGGAAATAACAGAACACTTAGTCGATAAATATGTGTTTGAGGAAGATATTCTAAATCAACTGGGTCTGGACATTCGTGAATTAAAAGAAACACAAATGGAGCTAAGAAAGGCAGGAATTAGAAATCAAATAGAAATAGAAATAACTACAATAAAAATATAATTCAGAATGGAACAAGTTGTGAAGAACGCATCCGAAGAAAAACAAAGGCATGAAACTTCTGACAAAACTAAAACGGTAAACTTGGTAACGAGATTCAGAGAAGATTAAATAGCTGACGACAACTCACATGGATGCATGGCTTATAATGTTGCAAACAACGCTGAGCAAAAAATAAAAGCCTACACCATCTTTCAATGAAATAATGCACATATAAAGAAGTATTAAAGAAGGTAATATTGAAAAATCAGGACTGGTACCAGATAGATTTTCAGAAAATTTTAGATAACAAACTCACAAACTTATACCGATTATTTAAGATAAAAAGAAGCTTACTTCGAATTATGGAATCAAGCAAAAGATATAGAAACTTCGATAAGTTGAAACTAATTATATTAATGAAATAATTAGAAACGGATCATCGAAAGAATTGAAATTCCATCTAGGTTAAATGACACTGGAAAGCGCCTATGTATTAGCAACATTAGCAGACAAATATAAGCTAACTCACAGAAAAATGAGAATGAAATGAACCACAGAACAACACAGAGAACACGAAAAGTTAGATGAACAGGAGAGAAAATACCCAAATAGAAATTGGACGAGAGTATAAGCGAGCTCATAAGGTTATCCTTTGCTATCGATGACACAAAACTAGACAAACAGCTATTATTTGCAAGGAGAGTAAGTTACATGTCGATTTATAAACCATAAGGTGCATATTCTAAAAGGTAAAAATGGATATAACCCGTTCATATCGAGAGAAAGCTTGATGCACGTAGATGATAAAGAACGCAGGTTAATACGAATTTTGAGAGATACGGAAGCTTCACAAGCATTCCTAAAAAATATGTTTACCAACAAAAGGAAACTAAACAAGCAGGAAACGAATGAACATTGGAGGCCGAGAAAATTGACAGAGAACTATTCATGTACACAAAGTAAAGATGTGATTGAAAATAAGTTCTGGTTTAGTGAAAGTCGAATCATCGATAAACTACCAAAATTAATAAGACCGAAGTGGAAACCTAAGCAAGTAAGGATGCCGTATCAAGGAAGAAGTACAAGAAAAGAAGACACAATAGCTAAATATAGCAAAAAGTGCTATAACTCGTTCTAGAAGGAAGGGCAAAGAAAAAAGTGATGAGGAAGAAAAAATAACGACGTTAATTAAGAGACGCCATATTCAAAATTTCCATAGAAAAGGAAGACCGTATTAAAAGTCAAATGAAATTACGCTGAATTGCGAGAATATTTCAGGATAGCTGAAAAAGAAAATAAAAATAATGAAACCTTTCCAAAATAATATATACAAAAATTAATCTTTATGCGCAAATAGAAAACACGTTAGAATCCAGATGAAGAAGCAGATAACATCATCCCAGAAATATCGAGGTTCACATTAACACCCGTATACAATATTACATTAGCTGGACACCGAGGTATCAATAAATCATTTGAAATTATATCACTGCACTTTGGCTGGTCCGTATTAAGACGAGATATCATAAAATTTTGTTAAACCTGCAAAGCATGTCAAATAATAGGAAAGCCAAATGTGAAAATACCAGCGGCAATAATGCAACTCATTCCCACGTACGAAGAACCCTTTACTCGAATCAAAGCAGACTCTTTTGAACCATTACCGGACAAGAAAAAGGGTAATAGGTATATACTCATAATCTTATGTGCTACTTCGAGATTTCCTGAAGCCATCATCCTCCGAGATATTTTACCCAAGAAAATAGTAGTGACACTCAGTCACTTTTGTACTAAATAAAGTAATACAAAACAATCAAGAGTTGAATTTTAAGTCGAATATTTTAGAAAATAATTTATTGGTTAGGAATTAATTCTATTCAGAATTATTTCTATATAATCCAGTGCACATTTCTTCTCAAACACATGGAGCCCAAGAGCCTTTCCATTCCACACGCAAAACTATGAGGAAAACATACTGCATTGAGCAACAGAAGGGCTGTGTTGAAGGTTTACAATATTTGATATTTACCGAGATAACCTAGACAAGAATCAACCCTACCCATACCCATTTGAATTCAAAGAGAGGACGATTACATTCGATTAAGAAGACATGCATAAAAGATGCACCCAATCCAGAAAATTTGTCCGGCTATCTGTCAAGATTCAGAAACATGATTATGGAAGACGGTACATTCGCGAAGATATATTTGCAGAGAGTTGAAGAAAATGAGATTATGAAAGAAAAAGAGCCAAAGGACATTTCGAAATAGGGGAGGGAGTACTATTTCTAATTCCTATGGAATTAATCCATTCAAACAAATTTTCAGATATCGTATAGGATCTAATCGAAAATTTTTTGATATATTTTATATTGATTCATCCAAGGACTGAAGAAATAAAAACATGTGGTAATATTAATACGCATAAATTGTATAGGCGTAGAAAAGAAACAGTAGCAATAGCAATCAACCAACCGGAAAAGGCAGAAAATATAGCAGGTACACAAAACCTATGTATAAGCCAAGTTCAGTCACTTAGATTAAGGAAATTAGTGATACTGAACAACAAAAAGAAAAATTAGAACACTTACCACCAGCAGAGAAGGAAGAGGTACCGATTCTCTAATGCAAGTGCAGGGAATTATTTTCTGACACGTCTAGGAACTCAAATATAGCACAGCATAAAGTCATTGTGTGCCAGGCGATACCCATAAAGCAAGACTTATACCAAATTAATACTCAGAGTTCAGATTGATGGAAAAGGAAATTCAGTATATGTTACCGAACGGCATAACTGAGTATAGACACGGAGAATAGGTTTCACCGTATGTGCTCGTAGACAAACCAGACAGTAAGATTAGATTATGCATACATTACAGAAGAGCACCCACTGTTTCAAAAATAGATATCTCATACAGAGAATTGGTGAAAGTATAAAATGAATAGGAAGGGTAAAATACATTACTAAATATGATTTATTGACGGAATAATGAGGTGCATCTTTGACAGAAAAAATATAAGGCCATATCATCTTTCTCCCACCGGCATTTACCGGTATTACTTTCGAAATGAAATCTCACAAGTGACATTTGGAAAGTTGAATCAATGTCTAGAAGAAAGTGAATGAGTCAGCAACCATGTAGACAATGTTGGAACTTTTATTGGAAAACTAAACAATCAGACAGTAAAGTGAGTATCTTAGGTAAGTCTTTTGTCTCGGGCCAAAATATTTTATCCCTAATTTTAGATAATAAGAAGGCTTCGAAAATTAAAAACAAAAAGAGGATCGCTGGCAAATTAAAAATTTCATTTAAAGATTTATTATCATATCTACCTGAAATCGAAAACACATGCCCATATTCGTTAATGAGGGTAACTCCATTTTCCGTTGAAAATATCTATCTGAAAGAATTACATAACCATCAGTTATTCAGGAATGTCAAAAATGATCTAAATTATCACGTCGAGAAATATGCCCTGCTCAAAAGAAGAAGAATAGTAAATGATTGAAGAATGTTTTTAGAAACGGAGATGAATTAATCAAAGCCACTTTTTTTCATCCCATTCAAAGATTGAATATAACTTTCCAGGGATTCAAGTCGAGAAAAAAACAAAGATCTATTGACTCTCATCGACTAATGCAACCGCATAACTTTTCTTTTCTGCGTGTAGAGGTATTCTCATTACTTCTTTATTAACAAGCAGTATTTAACTGCAAATTTTAAAAGGATCGTTGACCTAAATAAGGATTTTCTTAAGGATATGTAAAGAAAATAGTAAGTATGTATTCCCTATAAACTACTTGCCAAATCTCAAAATGAATCTTTATTCTGATTAGATAAAAGAAACACGCACATAAATATTATATCTTCGCACATATATAAATAGCAAACCGATGTTTTTGTTATTTGTAAGTAAATGTAAATGTTAATCATTTTAACAACCATCATCCAACATGGCCTGATGACGAGATTCTATCTCAAAACATAATTCAAAATTATATGGTTATATTAAGCTCTACAATATTTATTGTATTGAGCGCTGTTTATAAAAAATAAATGCCAGGGAACACAAAATCATAAAAACTTAGATCCTCTTTACCTAGATTTTATATATATATATATATATATATATATATATATATATGTGTGTGTGTGTGTGTGTGTATTTCTAAACATATACTGTTAAATATAACAGACAATAAATGTCTATTATGTTTACACATGAGTCGTACTAAACATCATATGTGGCTTTAATTTCAGGTGAAAACAAAGACAAAAATTGTCCAAAATTTGGATATTTTTTGGTTATGCTGGTTCTAAGTTTTCAGTTCAAATGAACCATCTTCAGAGATGTTACAGGGACGTTAACATAGAGACATCCACCATCAAAGATAATGTCATCTTCTGTTGACCTAAAATATCCCTAAGCAACGATAACCGTTATCGAATAGCAGACACAGTTCGTAAATTTGTAATGCGGTTCTATGACGTGACACCTGGTGAGAGACTGAAATGTTATCAGAATCATATGTCTAAATGCAATGTAATGTGTTATTGCCAGATGGAAATGTGATTTTATTAAGTGTGGGTTGTTTCGATTTAATGTAGATGGCCTCCACTGTCTGAAGTTTCCTTTAAATTATATATATATATATATATATATTAAATATAAGAGACAATCAATGTCTTTTATGTATAATCACGAGCCGTTCTAAACGTCGTATTTTGGCTTTAATTTCAGTTGAAAATAAAAACAAATATACTCCAAAATTTGGACAATCTTTCACTAAGCTGGCTCTAAGCTTAGTGGAAGATTGTCTTAGTGGAACATTTGCTCTAAGCTTAGAGCCAACTTAGTGGAAGATTGTGTAAATGTTGGGGAATTTTTGTCTTTATTTTCAACTGAAATTAAAGCCGAAATACGACGTTTAGAACGGCTCATGATCAAACATAATAGACATTCATTGTCTCTTGTATTTAACTGTATATGTTTAGAAAATTATTTGCTGCCTCGATACACACTATATATATATATATATATATATATATATATATATATATATATATATAAAGGATACAATGAGTAAATTGTCGCCATTTTAATTTTTTTATTTCGTTTAATGGAAGAGTGAATAGTGGAATATATGACAAGCAACAGGATTTTACACTGGGCCACACAAACATATGAATTCAATCATTGCTTTCAGATCATATCACGGTTAACACCTGGCAATCTTACTCCTCAGACTGAAATCTTTTTTATTATGTCTAGCGAGAAATTGACTGAAAGATCAGCAAAACATGTTGTAAGACCAAAGATTGACTGAAAACAAAGACTATCGTAGATTTCACAGACTTAAACAAGGGGAACGTCCAGCAGAGGTGATGTGATTTCGAAGTCACCTGTAGACCTTTTTCGAAGCCTATGGTGATTTTATTAAATGAATGCCCATTTAGTATTTCAACATATTTAGTATTTTCAAATATATATATATATATATATATATATATATACATATATATATGTATATATAAAGGATACAATGAGTAAATTGTCGCCATTTAAATTTTTTTATTTCGTTTAATGGAAGAGTGAATAGTGGAATATATGACAAGCAACAGGATTTTACACTGGGCCACACAAACATATGAATTCAATCATTGCTTTCAGATCATATCACGGTTAACACCTGGCAATCTTACTCCTCAGACTGAAATCTTTTTTGTTATGTCTAGCGAGAAATTGACTGAAAGATCAGCAAAACATGTTGTAAGACCAAAGATTGACTGAAAACAAAGACTATCGTAGATTTCACAGACTTAAACAAGGGGAACGTCCAGCAGAGGTGATGTGATTTCGAAGTCACCTGTAGACCTTTTTCGAAGCCTATGGTGATTTTATTAAATGAATGCCCATTTAGTATTTCAACATATTTAGTATTTTCAAATATATATATATATATATATATAAATTAAAACAAATTCTGATGTTCAGATTCGTTGTATGGCTGAGAGAAATTTCACGTATCATCAGCAACAATTTTTTATTAAAAACAGCCAAATTACAATTTATTAAATTTAGCCTTTACGTCCATCCTTTTGTATTCTTCCCCCTATATTTATTTAAGCCAGACAATGCTAAATGTCAACTTTCAACTCTCGACTCAATTTCGGAGTACGGGTTTTCAAAAAATGTAAAAATAAAAATAGACGTAGATTTCTGTTTGCTTTCTTATTAATACCGCTCCTTTAATTTTTTCTGTGATGAATATCTTTTTTTAACTTCCACCGGTAAAATTTCTTTGTTTATTTTGTAATTTGGCTGTTTGTAATAAAAGTTCGTTGCTGATGATACGCAAACTTTCTTTTAAATATTTCTCATAGAAATGGCCATACAACGAATTTGAACATCGGAATTTGTTTTAATTTACAATTGGTCTGCTTTTTAAATATGAATTCCTTTGAGACCTCCATCTTGATTAGTTTCATTATTAATGTTATTATTATTAATTAGAATCGTGTTTTTGGGATTTACCTGCCTGCTTTTACTTTTGGATTAGACGCATTGGTATGTCCAAAGACGCATTTCAAATGCTAACCAGCATACTGAAAGACAAGAAAATCTTATTTAAAACATAGAATTGAGTGCTGGATTGCTATGTGATGTCTCACTTTCAGTATGACAGTGAATGTTGGACGAACTACTCAAGGATGAAGGAGAAGCGTGAGATAGCAGTGGTTTTTCAGAAGGATGCTGGAGATGACTTGGACTGAGCACGTAATTAACGACGAGGTGTTGGAGAGAATGGAAACGAAGAGACAACATACTTACCATAAAAAAGGGGCAGATGAAATTTCTGAGAATGTAATGAGGAAGAATATATTGGAGAATCTACTCACAAGACGGATAGAGAAAAAGAAAGACATTGGAAGAGAACACGTGAACTACTTGATAGGCCTAAGCAAATTAATGGCTAAGCGGGTTTTGGTAGAGATACCAATAGAAAATCTTTGAGACCGACGAGTGTCAGAGCCAAGTGGAGGTTCGTGATCGACTACGTCCTGAAGGAACAAGGCACATGAAATAGAGGTACTGAATTGCCATGTAAGATCCTTCAATGCAGGATTAACTCTTCGCAAATTAAGACGTGGCATAAAGCAAAACAAAGATTTTCTACAGAAGGATGCTGAGAATAACATGCGAGCGACAATGAAATTTTAGATATGTGTCTCAACAGGCAGTTTAAAGATCGCATTTTAGAACCATGAACGAATCGGTGGTTAGCGTAGAAAATCGTTCCGGCTACTGTCATAAATTACAAAAAACAGTTTGCAATAATGAAAATACTTTTCCGATTAGTCGTTCCGTATCAATATCCACTGGATCACAACGCATTTATTTAATAATCCAATAAAATAAATAAAATATGAAGGTCCGAAATCTACATTTAAATTTTCAAATATGAGGGTTTTCTAATACGCCCTATCATCTTATAGGCCATCACATACGGTATAAATACTATGTTTTTAATTGTTTATTATGTGTTAGAATTTATGTTACAATGCCCAGTGTATTTGATCAGTTAATAATCAGTCTTAATTAAACGAGTCCTTCATACAAAAAGACTCATCTTGTTTAAGCTTTGTTAAATGTTTTGAACTGCGAAACATTCTTTACCAATTGTTTGAAGCATATTAAAATATTGCGGAATAATATAATGTTTTCTAATTTTAATTTCCAATGATGTCACTAACCTAAATTCGAATCAATCACGTTTTGGCAAAACACAGACAATTAACCATTCCGCTTTGTTTTGTAGCACACTTCTCACTAACAAATATATATAAATTATACCGTTGAATTACATAGTCCAACGACTCAACTCACATCTACACTAGAATCTCGAGAGAAGAAAAAAACCTCGATGTATGTATGCGTAAAATTGCGTAAAGTAACAGAAAGGGCTTTCGATTTTTTCTTTTAAAAAAAAAAACGGATATTAGCTATTTCTAGAATTTTCTGCACATTTTCCACAGAGTATTTTCGTGCAAAAGCCAAACAAGTCAAAGAAACAAGACAATTCTTGATTTTCAGTCATGACTGATTCTGTCAGAATTCCATCAGAGATAGATTTTGACCTCAGCTTGTAATATTCCAAGAACGCAGTGTCCTGTCTCTAAGAGGTTTAATTTTGGCATTCTGTTTTTGCGTGTTTGCGGTTAGTTGATCGCAAAGTCAACTTCTGACATTTGGGCGGGAAAAGAATGTCAGCAACTCTTTGCTGTTGCTATATAACTTCAAGATGTAGACAGTGCAGTACATACATACGTTCATATACAAATGTATAAACATGTGTGTGTATGAATATATACAGTTCTTTAAGTTCTATGTTTGTATGTTCTTTATGTCTATGTTTGTATGTGTGCGTGTATTTGAGATTTTTAACGATATCCCGCATTTTATAATAAAAAGGAAAAAATATTAAAAATATACGACAAAGCTACGTTTGAAGTAAGTTTTCTTGTTTCAAACAGTGGTTTTGAATAATGACATGCTGTGCTGTGATGGTTACTACACTATGACCACATAAAGAAACAATGGGAGTAGATAGACTAAACTATCGCCCGGTTCACACTCCACCCACGTCAATTGAACAGGTGTAGAGGCTCATCCCTTGTTCCCTGTTTAGGATGTGGTTTCCGGTTTTCTCTTTTCCAATCTTCTTACTCTTACGTAGCCCCTTGCGAATCAGTGGCGTTATTGCCTTGCTTGGGGTGATATGATTTAAAAATAAAAATAATATTCAATTAATTTAATTGGAGTAAATATACTAAACTATCGCCTGGTTCACACTCCACCCATGTCTATTGTGCAGATGTCGAGGCCCATCCCTTGTTTCCTGTTTAGGATGTGGTTTCCGGCGTTCTCTTTTCCAATCTTTTCACTTTTCTTTTTCTTATTTTTTATTTATTTTTTTTTCAATTAGAGTAGATAGACTAAACTATCGCTCGATTCACACTCCACCCACGTCTATTGTGCAGGTGTCGAGGCTCATCCCTTGTTCCCTGTTTAGGATGTGGTTTCCGGCTTTTTCTTTTACAATCTTTTCATTTTTATTTTTCTTATTTTTATTTTTTATTTTTATTTTTTCAATTGGAGTAGATAGACTAAACTATCGCTCGGTTCACACTCCACCCACGTCTATTGTACAGGTGTAGAGGCTCATCCCTTGTTCTCTGTTTCAGATGTGGTTTCCGGCTTTCTCTTTACCAAATCTTTTCACTCTTGCGTAGCCCCCTGCACATCAGTGGCGTTACCGCCTTGATCGGGGTGATATGATTAAAAAAAAATCATCCTTGTCAAATGTGTTATATGCTGCAACATTATTGCAATCCCAAAGAATGAAGACAAAATTTTAAAAATGTTCAAATATACGCTGTAGGTGCAAGACTTGGTTTTATTCATACTGTGTATAGGTAAGTATCAAGCGTTAATGTGTTTGTAATATTTTTGAAATATATTGTTATTGTAAAGAAAGAAAAATTGATAGAATGACATGAGTGTATATATATATATATATATAGATAGAGAGAGAGGGGGAGGGAGGGAGTGGAGTGAAGTCAGTAATTTGATATTGGTACCAATCTATGACTGATAAACTGTAAACTAGTAGAAATATTTTATTTTAATTTAAATTAAATTTATTATATCTCTATATATTAATAATTATAATAATATTCTACATCTATAGCACGACTCAGAGATTTCTGCACTATGCAATCAACAGATACATATTATAAACATTAATATTAATAATAATAACAATAATAAGCTTTATAAGGTATAAATGTCTATAGAAAATCTATGTTAGTCTTGTTGAAAGTATTTGAAACGATATTTATATCTGTTGGCATGAAATCATTAATTCATTTCTTTTTTAAGATATAGTTCATTGATTTTTGACAATACTACGGTCCTTTACTGGGCATTGAAATAGACACACACTATAGGTCATCGCAAGTTTAGATTTGAAGAGATATTTCGGCTAATGACGAAGAGGTTAGTGGTCCTGTATTTTTTCTATCATCTTATAAACTTTTTGATGTTTTTCAGGCATTACACAAAAAATAGCGAATTAATCCTGCTTGTAACAAATGTGCATCTCGTTAGGGAAAAGCAAATTCATGTTCTGTTGTGATGTAATTTTGTTACAGTTGCCGAATATTTTTTAAAACATTTGTTTATCAGTGATGACGTTGTGATAATTTTCGTTGGCTAATATTTGTTTTATGTGTTTCTGTTCGCTTAGTGCTTTCTTTTTGAAGAAGAAAAATCTTAGTGTACACTACTGATGAAGTTTTCGATTTTATATCTTTCCGATTATTGACCATCATTCTTTTGATTGCAAGAGTTCGTACTTTTTCTTCTACACTAGTAAGTGGAAAATCGATTGGATTTATGTTCTATAAAACGTCGGTGAAAGGAAATGTTTTATTAAATTTAATTTCAAAAGTAATTTTTAGAGCTGTGTCTTTCTTTCAAAAGTTCATTTGAGATTTATAGTTTCGTCCACGACAGGAGAGAGCAACCGAGAATACACACAGATGAGTATTGACCGGAAATATTAAAGACCGAAGTGGAAGCTGAAATGGTCAAACTGAACAGAACCAAAACAGCTGGTCTTGACGGCATTGTAATAGAGCTGCTGATAGCCCTGGAACAATTCGGAATAGAAAAAATTACAGAAATAATAAATAAAATTTATAGTAATGGAATAATACCAGACGACCTATCCAAGTCGATTTTCATAGCACTGCCTCAGAAGCCAGGTGCCAACAAATGCGAACTACACCGAACTCTTAGCTTAATGAGTCCCATTACAAAACTGATCGTCCGAATCCTAATGAATAGAGCGATAAGCAGAATCCGGCCAGAGATAGGAGAGGCACAGTGCGGATTCGTCAAGGACATTGGAAAAAGGATTCCAAATTTATGCTTACGATGCTCCCCGAAAGTGCAATATAAATGAAGAAAGAGTTGTCCCTATGTTTTAATGATTATAGTAAGGCACTCGACAAAATACGCCAATTCTTAGCAGCCTCGACATTTTTGGGAAAGACATCAGAGTAATTAATAATATTTACTGGAATTACCTGTAAACGTACAGGTAACCCGTTTAGCAGAATTACAAAGATAGAATGAGGCGTAAGACAAATATGTGCCATTTCATCAGATCTGTTCAACTTGTACAGCAAAACTATTCTGAGAACCCTAGATGTTATGCCAGGATTCGTCATTGGAAGTCACAATTTAAACAACATAAGGTACGCAGATGATACAGTGATGATAGCAGACACGGAAAAGAAATGAAACGACCTCCTACAGTAGGTAGCCGAAGAGAGTGACAAAAAAGGAATAAAAATAAACTGTAAAAACCCGAATACATGGTCATTACTAAAAATAGCAACAAAATGCCAAATACATATAGGGGATATTCGAATCAAGCAAGTACCGAGGAAGTGTTCTAACAGGAGTGTAATGTGCAACACAGAGATCCGAATGCAAATTTGCATGAAGAATGACGCGTTCCAGAAGCTGAGTAAAGTACTAAGACACACGAATCTTTCACTAGAAACAAAAAAGAAAGTGCTAGAGTGCTATGTGATGTCAGTTCTTCCGTACGGCAGTGAATGCTGGACAATATCATTGAAATGAAAGAAAAACCTGTAGCAGAGAAAATGTGCTTCTACAGATGGATGCTGCGCATATCAAGGACCGAGCATTTGAGCAACGATGAGGTGTTGGAAGGATGGAAACGAAAAGTGAATTGATATTGAGCATCAAGAAATGGCAACTGAAGTTCCTGAGACATGCAATGAGGAAGGAAGGATTGGAGAACCTGATACTGACAGGCCAGATAAAGGGAAAAAGAGACAAAGGAAAGCAATTGATAACATATTTAAAGGCTCTGAGCAGGTGGATGACAGAACGGGGTTTGTGTGGTGAACAGGAGAAAGCGTGCTAAGAGCCATCTGAATAAGGAGACGTGGAAAGCCACGATTGTCTACACACTGCAAGGACTGGGCACATAGAAGAAGACGAAGAATTTCGTCTTAATTTTTTATCAAAACAAAAATATTGTCAGCGTATCTATTGGTGCGTCGTTGATATCGATTCGGAACGAAAAATCGGGGAGCAGATTTGGAATTCCACTTGAATTCCCTGCATTCACTTACGCAAAAATATGCTTGGGAAAGGTCTTATAAACCGTCTCTTCCCTCCAGTTATGAGTTAAATAACAGGCCGGATTAGATTCTATAGCCTTGGATGGCATCCAGCATACCGCAAAAAGTAATGGCAACCTACTGCGGGATAAACTTCTGCCTAGTTAGTCAAGAGATATGATCACCCCGGCGTGCATCACGTATGGCAATTAACTGACTGACTGACCTTGTGTATATTTCTGGCACATAAGTTGTATGAAATAATATATTTTCAATAGTAGACATGTACATGTTATACTCGCACAAACATATATATATATATATATATATATATATATATATATATATATATATATATGTGTGTGTGTGTGTGTGTGTGTGTGTTATAAAAGATTACTTTAAAAGATGTAAAAAATACAAACGGCTGCTAAATGTTACATTTTGTTTCGACATTGAAATAACAATGTCTCATCAGGTAGTTAATAATGACAGATAGAAACATCTTATTTTATTTTTAAAAAAATTAAGAACAACAATTTCCATTGTTTTTGATTTTTTCTTTACGAGGTAAGAAGATATTTAGAAAAAATGGGGGAAAGAAAGAGGGAAGAAAAGATGACAAAATAAGATGAATAATCCAAAAAAAGAAAAAGAGAGAAGAAAAGATAGAGTAGAAATAGAAAGTGACGAGGAAAATAAGTAAAAAATGTAGAAAGCAAAGAGCCAATAAAAACATCAAAGATAGAGAAATTTTAAGTATTGGCTGGGAATGAATTGCAGACAGATAATGTAATCGGTTACAACGTTTCAATTGAAATGCTTTAGAATAAAAATGATGAAAACACATAAACAAAAAGGAAAGAAATTAATAAAACGTAAAATACAAACATTTAAAAAAAGTAGCATGAAGATATGAATTTATTAAAACTCATAATATAAATTAGAAAAAATAAATTAAAATAAAATAAAATTAAATTAAAATTATACGAAAAGATAAAAATAATATGAAGAAATAGAATAATATATAGAAAATATATTATAAAACAATAAAAATAAAAACAATAATAATAATAATAATAATAATAATAATAATAATAAAATTAATAATAATTATAGAAGAAATTCAATTTGAATAAATGTGCTAAAGCTTCAGTTTTACGTTGATTGCTGCAAGAAACATTCTCAATTAACTTAGACCCTGCTGTAACAATAAAAGAATTAAAGCCAGAAGAAGCTTATAAATAACTAGGTGTAAACCAGAGTGAATAAATTCACCGTGATAAAATGAAAGAAATATTGCATTAAAAGAAGTACAATAGAAAGCTAAGACTGATATTAAAAACTAAATTGAATTATGGACATTAATAGCTATGCCATCCAATTTGTCCAATATAGTTTCAACATCTTAAACTGGAATCTAAAGACATCAGGCAAATGGATTTTAAAAACAAGAAAGCTACTTTATAAGCATAAGATGCATCATCCAAAGGCTGATATAGACCGTCTATACATACCCCGCAAAGAAGGAGGAAGAGCTCTTATTCAGTTAGAATTGTCATACAAGACAACAACACTTGGCATACTAACATACATAGAAACAACAAATGACTAGGTGATACAAACAACATGAAAACAAAAAGATAAAATATTCAATAATAAAAGAAGGCAGTAAATACAAACAAGATTTACAGTTAGTAGATTCTTTAGAAACGCGAAACAGAAGCCAGGAACCGATTATTGCGGCAAAAAATATAAAGATAAAAGACAAAGATAAAGCTCTTGAACTGATGAAACATCTCTGGCAAGACAAGCCTCTGCATGGCCAATATCTTGAACGTGCTAATAAATCCAATGTTCATGAAGTTAATACTCATCGATGGTTACGTGCATTTGGATTAAAGACTTAGAACGAAGGCTTTATTCTTGCAGCGCAAGACCAAAGTCTTTTCACTAGAAACTTTCAGGCAAATATTATACATAATAATGTGGATCCAAAATGCAGGATCTTTGATAAACACCAAGAAACAATAGACCATCTAATCTTGTTCTATACGTGCCTTAAATAAATATAACAATCACGATAGATTGGGGTAATATTTACACTTGACAATGTGCAAACACTATAGAAAATCTGTAAACAAACACTGGCATGAACATCACCCAGCACCGGTTACAGAAATAGAAGATGTCATTATTCCATGGGATTATACCATCTACACAGACAGAGAAATTGATGTAAATAGGCCTGACATTATTGTTAAAAAAACAAAAAAGAAAAACTTGCCTATTAATTGATATGGCGTGTCCAGCGGATTATAACATAACAACAAAGGAATTCGAAAATTGTCAAAATAAAAACCTGAAGATTGAAATAGAAAAAATGTGGAAATTGAAAACAAGAATCGTGCCAGTGATAGCAAGTGCACCTGGAATAATAAAAAATGGACCAAAACAACACATTGAAAGAATCCCTGGAAATCCCAGCTTAAAAGTTATACAAAAAATTGTCTTGTTAAGTACAACCCACACACTAAGAAGAACTTTGTCTATGTCACGCTAGGGATGATAGGAGAGAAAAGAAACAAGAAATAGCGTATGACGACACATCACGACCTACCTTAGGTCTTCCGCAGAGTTAGTAGGTAGTGCGTCTATAGCAGAAATCGAAATATGATGAAAAATGCCTTGATAATAGAGTGGGGCAATATTTACATTTGACATTGTCTATGAAAAATATTCAAACAAACACTGGTATGAATATAACCCAGCACCGGTTACAGAAATAGAAGATGTAACCATTCTATGCAATTACACCATCTACATAGACAAAAAAAATTGAAGCAAATATGCCGGACATTATTGTTAAAAATCAGAAAGGAAAATCTTGCCTATTAAATATGGCTTGTCCATCGGATTGTAACATAGCAACCAATGAATTTGATCTTAGTATTGCCTGAATAGATTATCATAAGGCATTCGATAGTGTACCACATTCCTGGATCTTAAAGACTTTAAATATGTACTCGGTATCACCCGTCTTCATCAATTTCATCAGACCATGTATGTTGGTATCGAAAACAACACTTTACCACAATCACATAATTAGAAACTATAAGTCTGTTGAAATAAACATCAAAAGAGGTATATTTCAAGGTGACTTCTTCTCTCCCTTGCTATTTTGCATATCATTAATAGCATTAACTAATCAACTTTACATGATAGAATGTAGTTATAAAAAAGCTCAAAAGAAAATAAGCCATCTATTTTACATGGATGAATGAAAGTTATATGCTAAGAATGACAATGATCTGGAAGGTTATCTGCAAACTGTAAAATGTTTCAGTGAAGATATTGGTTTAAATATTTTATTTGAATAAATGTATTAAAGTTACCGTTTTACGAGGATCATTACAACAAACATCGTCAATTAGCTTAGACCCTGCTATAACAATAAAAGTTTTAGAGCCGGATAAAATCTATAAATACCTAGGTGTAAAGAAGAGTGAAAGAATTCTCCATAAAAAATGTATGAAATAGTGCGTAAAGAGTACCATAAACGTCTACGAATGATATTAAAAACTCAATTGAATTCGCAAACCGAATTATGGCTATTAATAATTTTGCCATCCCTGTTGTCTGATATAACTTCAATATCTTGACCTAGACTCTAAACGATATCAGACAAATGGATTCTAAGATAAGAAAGCTCCTTCCTAACATAAAATGCACCATCTAAAGGTTTATGTAAACCGCCTATACATACCCAGTAAAGAAGGAAAAAAGAGAACTTATTCAGGACTGGATTATAAAATTAGTTAAAGAACATTAAAACAGAAAGAAAAGTATTCAATAATGAATACAATCAATTTGATAAATTGTGTAGAAATACAAAACAGAAGCTATAAACAAACTATTGCGGCAAAAATACGAGGAAGAAAGCTAGGGTTACAGCTCTTGAACAGATGAAACAACGATGGCAAGACAAACGTTTTCATGGCCAATATCTAGAACGTGCTAATAAACCCAATATGGATGAAGGTAATACTCATTGATGGTTACGTGTACCTAGATTGAAGTTTGGACATGGAGATTTTATTCCTGCTGCAAAAAAACAAAGTCTTTTAACTCAGAACTTTCAGACAAATAATGTAGATCCAAAATGCAGGTTTGTAATAAATATCAAGAAACAATAGACCATCCAATCTCAGGATGTACTGTACTTGCCCCAAATGAATATAAAAAATGTCCCGATAGAGCCGGGTAATATTTACACTGGACAATGTGCAAGCACAACGCTAAACATGTAAACAAACACTGGTATGAACATTACCCAGCAACGGTTACAGAAATAGATGCCACCATTATATGACATTATACCATCGACGTAGACATAAAAATTGAAGCAAATTGGCCGGGCATTATTGCTAAAAAAGAAAATGAAAAAACTTGATTATTAATTGATATTGCTTTTCCATCGGATTGTAACATAACGACCAATGAATTTGAAAAACTGTCTAAATATAAAGACCTGGAAAACGAAATAGAAAAAAAAGTAGAAATTGAAAACAAGTGTCATACCAATGATAGTGGTTGCACTTGGAATGATAAAAAATGTGACAAAAAAAAAACGATCCTCAAGAGATATACAAAAATTGTCTTGTAAAGTGCAGCCCACTCACCAAAGAAAACTTTGTATATGTAACGCTAGGAATGTTAGGGAGATATGAAAAGAAATGAAATGGAGCCATAACAAGACACCACTATCTGCCTTATGTCTTCCTGCAGACCTGGTACGTGGTGAAGCCATAGGAAAATCGAATCATAATGAAAATTACACAATAATATTAAAAAATATAAAATATGTAACAAAATATAATAAAATAATATTAATATATATATAAATTTAACAATAAATATAAATATAATTATAAGATCGTGCATGGGTAACACCAGTCATTATCGAGGGCAATAAAAATCTTAAGACAATAAATAAATAATAATTCGGTTATTTTAAGTGTATATTTTTTTTTGTCAGCTTGGATATTTGAGAAATTTTATTAAAGACAGATATGAACCCTCTACGTACAAATCAGAACTGGGTGATATTTTGCAGCAGAAAACTTCGTTCGATGTGACGTGATTTTAAACGGCTCAGCCAGAAAGTTCATTGCCTATCAAAAAAGGGCTGAAAAGAAACATAAAACGCAAGTTTTCTCTTCTTAGATAAAATATGTCTAATATGTGTGTGTGTGCCTGCACCTGTGCTGTATATGTTTCTCTGTGTGTGTAAATTTTTAGTTTCTATATATTCTATTTCAATTTTATATATGTCACCGGTATATATATATATATATATATATATATATATATATATATATATATATATATATACGCGACCTAGGTTTCTACCATGGGTGGTGTCTTCAGGTGATTTACAATAAATTGCATATAATAATTTATTGCAATTAGCCTGAAGACACCACTCACGGCAGAAACCTAAGTCGTGTAATAACTCGTTTGCAAATGGGAAATATTTAAATTTTCTATAATATAATTGTATTGAACACTTCTTAATACAAATGTGCAATGTCATAACCTGATTATGACCAGAAAATAAGCAATGAAACAAATTGTATATATATATATATATATATATATATATATATATAGTCATCCGCAGACAGATCTGTTTCCCTGTATCACAGGTTATAAGTACGGTTAGACATACGCTTGCTTTTTAGCCAGGACTGAAACACGACCGAATTGACATCAGTCGGCCATTATTCCTCTGAGCTATGAGCGCTCGGTAGAAGAAGGTAGACTTGTGGCGTGTAATATAATATGTAAACTTACTCAGATGGCTAAGAGTTTTCAAATTCATTACTGAATGAACGATACGTAGATGGTAGAGTAGCTATTCTTTTTCTAAGCCCACCATTCTTCCAGAGTCCTTAATCATGGTGTTTGTGTGTATGTGACGCAATACTCTTCATACTACCAATAGTTCTATATAAAACAGAGTTAGACAGGATCAAATGTATTCAAATTTTAAAAATTCCTATGATCAAATTTTACTATTCAATAATGATTTCAATCAATCTGAAGAAGGAACTTTGAGCCTTCAGAAGGATAACATAGACTGAGCACGTGAGGAAAAATGAGGTGATGGAGATGATGAAAACGAGAGGAAGACTAATACTTAATATAAGAAAGAGACGGCTGAGGTTTCTGAGACACTTACTGAGGAAAGTAAGCCTGGGAAATCTAATACCCACAGGACAGATAGAAGAAGATACGCGAAAGCAGTGTAAGACATATTTGATAGCTTTGAGCAAATGGATGGTGAAGCAGAGTTGGGTGAAACGAAAATGTAATAATGAGATCGACAAGAGACACAGCTAAGTAATCGCCTACCTACTGAAGGGAGGTCCATGGTCGCCTACGTACTGAAGGGACACAACACATATAGATGATGAACATTTAGTTCAAGAAATAAAATCTTTTTTAATGTTTACTTTTTTACTGTAAATAAAATACCTCATAATAATGACAGGGATATTTGTGTTAATCCAATCCAAAGATTCCGTTTGATATTATTCTATACTTCAGAGATGAGGTAGGATTGAAATTATTTACTTTTTTCGTAGAGTTATCCTCATTTTCATTTCCATGTTTCTGACTTTTCAGCAGTTGTACGCTTCTGCTTTTTTAAGGTGATACAATTTTGACCCAAATCTTTTATTTCAATCCCTAGGCTAGATTGTTCTCCCCAGTGATCAAAACAAAGTGTTCAGGACAAAATTTCTAGCAAGTGAAGAAGGCCGAAGAAATGTCGTGTTTCATTCCACGTTATATTTGCAACATTGTCGTTGTTTGTTCAAACAAATAGAATATTTCAAAACCTAAAAGAGCTAAAAATAATGTCGTTATCTTTCTCTAATTTCTTTCTCATGTTTATTCTTATTACGAAAAAATAATAGCTTTGAATTGCTATTACAAAATAAAATTGACTTTAAATCATTTTAAGTAATTCATTTCATATAATTACATTTCTTTTTAAGATATTGTACAACCAGCAAATTGTTTGGATCCAGGAAGCTTTTAAAAATGAAAAGATTCCCTCATATTAAACCTAGTATTAATGTTGCTAAAAATCAAGAGCAAAAACACTATGCTATCATTATGTATGAACCAAAATGAATGAAAACAACATGAACGTATAAGTTAAAGTATAATCAAATATCTTTTAATATAGCTTAATCCTGTTCTCATGTTTTTATTCTTCCATTCGTCTATGCATTGAATACTCTCGTCAGAATCCATTTTTAAACATTTATAAATCTGCCATTCATCCGGGCATTAAATACAATTCCTATACCTGGTCGGATATTCCTACTATTCCTCTCGATTTTCTCTACAAGATCCAAACGAAGATCTACAATGTAATCATTTACGATATGGCGGCTCATATTCGATCACTTTCCCACTCCCACAACATAGCTTCCCTTTGTATTTCTAACAAATATTTCCACAGCATCTACCCTAAGGATCTTCACTGACTGGTGCCTCAACCTCATCAATTCATTCGTGCAAATATATTATCTACTAGGTCCGGCCGTTTTACCATTAAAATAGGCAAATGTAATCGCTGCTTCTTATCTATCATTTTTTGTCACATTCCCCATGTTTGCTCTCCTGATAGCTACAATCTGTAAATGTTAAAATACAACGTCATTTGCCGTTTTCTGGGTTCTTTACTCTTACATTCTCTTACTCTTTCTTCGGCATACCCTGCAACATTTTGCCTACTCTTTCCGCTCACTGAACACCTTGCGCTCCAGTGGCAGCACTGTTTGGTTGTGGTGAACTTTTTATAAAATAAAATCATCGGTTGGTGTATCATAATTGAAAGTATAAAATTATTTGTTATTGATAAGGATACATTTGACATTCTTTAACAGAACAGCCGCTGTTTATATTGTTTGTAATTTATAAAGACTTTCTCTGAAGCATATTTTTGGCAAATAAGCTTTGCTATTTCAGCAGCTGTTACCAAACTTTTCATCACTGAGGACGAATTCTCTCCTAATATTTTGGTTGATATAATGTGGAATATTGACAACTTGATTATTTTCATTTCGGGGTAAATTTGATATTTTAGCTATTACTCATGTTACAATTCCTCCAGTGACGTGGTTCCTGCTATCTGGTATAATATCTCTTTCTTTGTGAGACCTTATCGCCAGTTCACAGTGTTCTTTCTGGATGCTTTTTGAGGAAACCCACACGCATCAAGCATTTATTAATAATATATAATAAAGAGCTATTGTATGCAACTGACCATTTATATAAGTCTGACAGAATTCGGCACCTGCTATGTCCTTCTTCTAAAGGTCTCGATCTGATTGGGCAATTCAATTACCTAACTCATAACATTAACTCGAGAGAAATGTTTTGACTTTGAAGCAGTTTGATGTGTAGGGTGAAACTATCTCTAGATCAACTTTATCCCTTGTCCAATTTCCATATATCCGACACTACATTTGTTATAACTGATCGATATACCTTGGAATTTTATACGTTTGTTATTTACTAATTTCATCTCTTCAATTTTCATAAAAGATTCCGTTTATTCAGTCCATCATTCATTTCATTCCAATTCGAGATCATTGTGTCCTGGAAACGCTAAATTTTTGATTTAATTTCCTGGTTCAGCACATATACGATGTTTATGAACACTCGATGATTCGTCAAGATGTGATTAAACAGAATTGCAAAAAAAGAACTCTTTCGATTCTAAATAGATATTAGCATTTTGGATTCATTCAAAATTTTTATATCGCCTTTTTAATAGTTAGAAACTGAATACTTAGTGTTTTACATGTTTTTAAAGTTTCATATTCTGTATAGAGATATAGAGCATCAAAACAATAAAGTAAGTGAAATGGTACATGTTTTTCAAAGTGTATCTGCTTTTTAAGTTCAATAGAAAAAAGAAGATATATGAAAGCAATGTGGATGATTCGCTTGAAAGCTCAGCTTAATAATGGTTTGCAAAATTCAGGGAAGATTTGTTTGTGTTTGAGGACAAATGACAGAGTATTAGACAGCACAAAAGTTGGAACTTATTATTACAAAGTATCTTTAGATTTTTAACTTTATCAGAAAAAGCAGAATTGGCTGAAAAGCTTGCTGTACTACAACAGTTTTAAGATCTTTAATGCACCCAATGGGTACATAAATATGATGATGCATGTCAAAGAACAAACAGTTCTTTAAGACCTGGATTTCTGCGTATAAAAGTTTTGAACAAAATATACATTAACGATTGGCATTAGTGTTGAAAACATTTTAATAACCAGATCATTTGTGTCGGAAATTATTGATATATTCGTAAAAGCTTTATCTTGATAAAACTGTGGCATATCAAAAAAGAATTCTTATAAAATTAAATGTGACATAATAGCCTGAAATGTGTCATGCATATTAAGGCATGTCAAATGTTTCTAAACAAAATGTATTTGGAACATATAAGAATTACTCTCGTGAGGTATTCACTAAACATGTTCTCTCCAAACGCACTTATAATGCATTACTAAATCTTTAATATTAGTGGTTACATCATTAAACTATGATGATGAGTAACTGATAACAGAAATATGTGCAACATTCTCCAGCTTGAATTGTTTAATAAATTTAAATACCTTAAAATGATATGTATACACTTTCTGTGAAAACCATCTCTTCCAACCAATTCTAACATCATTTTAAGTGTTTCCAATTTTGAGGTAATTCGTAAAATTTCCAGCAGTTATTTTTATTCATCTTTGGAAATGTTTTCATAGATTTTATATCTATTTCTGTCAAGGCTTTAGTAGTTTTCAACAAGAATCTTTATATAATAAGAACAAAATAAAAATCGTAACTTAATTAAATTTTTGGTTTTCATTTCAGATCATGCGTTTCTACACTAAAAAAAACAAAAAAAAAACGTTTTTCTAAGAGTTCAGATTGAATCCTAAATAAATTCTCTAAATTGAATTATACATATATTTTCTTCCATTATATATTCACCAGTATTTGAGATGACAGGCTCCTACTTATTAGACAACTCACCGACAAAATCTAAGTAAGGTCACCATTAGAGTAAGTTTTACCCATTAACGTGTTTGGCAGCTTATGAAGGAATGTAGTCATATATTCGTAAAAAAATCATTTGAATATAGTGTTGACTTGCGTTGTTCTTACTGTATGAGGTGTTGCTTTGTGATTTATCAGAACAACATTTTTTCCTTAAATACACTGTGTCCGTAAAAGAATTTTATGCGAAATCTAAACATATAGGTTGATACATACATATTGCATTTGTTTCCTAAAAACGTAAATTACTTCTTACTCAACCTAATAAATTTATTAAGCTATTAACTATTATCTTTGTAAAATATTCGAAATCTTAAATTAATATATTATTTTTTAAAGAATTTGCTGTGGTATTCCATTTCTACAGATAAAACGTTGCAAACTTCTCTCTCTTCTATTGCTATTTCCACGTTTTTCTTTATTTTTATTTTTATAATCCTTTTACATCCAGCAATGCATTTCTGCTACTTGTGTGTTGTGGGTTAAGTTACATAAGAGAAGAGTGAAGAAAAATAGGAACAGGTCATAGAGAGTGTCGTAGAAGAGGAAAGAGAAATATTGGAACACTGCTGCGGAAAGAACTGTTTGAAAGTAGAGCGGAAAGGGAGAAAAACAAGATACAGGGAGTGACTGAAAAAGATTGGATTCAAAGAGATAAGAGATGGCAATTGACGTTATATTAAACCTCTTGAGGATTGTAGCTATCAGGAATCTAAGTATGCGGAAGGGATTTCCACAAACAGAAAGTGCGAGACAAGAAACTGTAGGAGTAGAAGTTGTGGATACATTTGACTTTTTTCATTGTTAACGAGTGGGACAGTTGATCGTTTAGCACGTCGAGTAATTTCGTTCAGAGAGACATTATGAACTAAACACGTGAGAGCAGAAACCATAAAAGTATATGTAGAATAGACAGAGTGAAGCCACATCTAGGCGGTGATAAAGTGACTGCAGCCGAGCGGCCAGGTCGGGATCGATTACTTGAGAACTCCGAGATGAATAGCAAGGGTACAGTATTGACAGCGTAAGACCAGTATTCAATGCAGGGACTGATGGTAGATTTGTATATGTGCAAGATAGTTTTAGTCTGACACAGTGATCCAAACTTTCTACCAGTAGATTTAGTTATCGATTTAATGTAGTCGTTCCACTTGAGGTCTGCTGAGAGTGTCTGGTCAAAGAAGCGCAGTGTATTGCTTTCCTGAAAACTTGCCCGATCTATGCTGATGGGGGTTAGGAGCAATGGTCTATGGCGGTTAAAGGATAGAAACTTCGTTTTGGAAACATTAAAATTTACCAGCATTTCTTTCTCCAGACCGCCACTGATTAACAAGATTAAATAATTTTCAAGATTAACAGCGAGTATTGCTTTGTCAGCCTCAGCATATATAGTCGAGGCGAGAGTAAATGATGTTGTTCTCAGAAAAATGTTCTGATGAGCTAGATTCCTTACTTCTAGTAGCCGTGGGCTTTGCAGTGGGGACTCGATATGCCGAATGAATCACTTCATTTTCTTCTATTCAGTTTTTTTAAAACAATGCTTGTCTGCTGCTACTGCACAGGTGTTTATTGCAAGAGAAAGGAGAAAAAGTACCGTGTAAGGATGTTTTATGAAAGAAAAAAAAATTGTTGGGATTCAATGGCAATCGACGTTGCATTAAAACCTTTGGAGGTGATAGCCATCAGGGAAGCAAGTAAACAGAAGTGAGTTCTGCAAGCTGGAAGTGTAAGGAAATGAACATTTTGAGAAGTGGTGGTTGCAGTTAACAATTTCAATGTTAAACTCGGTGAAACTAGATGCCAATTGAACCTAAACTTCCGTGAACGGGGTACTAAGAATAAAACCTTGCCAGGTGATGTGCAAATATTTGTAAAAAAAAAGGGAGAGCGAATCTACAACATCTTTTCTGTCTATCCCGATATCGAGCAATTTACGATAAAATAAAGAGCTTGCCAAAAGACTTTTTATGAGTAAAATTATTGAAAAAAAACTATAATCTTTTCACAAATCTATCTATCTATCTATCTATCTATCTATCTATCTATCTATCTATCTATCTATCTAGCTATCTAACTCTATACATATATATATATATATATATATATATATATATATATATATATATATACTTGAGCAAGAAACTTTCTTTCAAGCGGGTCCTGGGTATGACCTTAAACTGCATCCGGCAGCAAGGCGTCTAATTTGGAGGTTGTAAGGAGCATGGAACCACCTCTTATTGGCTGTTGTTCCCAGGTCCACCCTGACCCAGAGTGGTAGCACCTGTTAGTGTTCCAGCTATGGGTAAATAGTTAACCCCCCCACCAAACTGAGGTCAAAATGCTATGAATGTATTTACCAACACAAACATTTTTGAATGAGAAATATTGCCAACAAAACATTTTTGAATGAAGAATATTACCAAGAAAACCTTTTTTGAATGGACAATTTTACCAAGAAAAACTTTTATGAATGAAAAGATTTTCCAACAAAACCTTTTTTGAATGAAAAATATTACCAACAAAACTTTTTTGAATGAAAAATGTTACCAACTTTTTGAATGAAAAATATATTACCAACAAAACGTTTTTGATTGAAAAATATATTACCAACTAATTATTTTTAAAGACTGACACTTAAATACACCAAAATGGTTGATGGGTCGTTAAACTTAAACCAAACCAAATACTTTCAAGTATCTTTCGTTGAATAAAGCCGACAAAGAAGATTTCATAATTTTTTAAATTTTTTCCAGCATCCTCATATTACACAACGGTAAATATATCGTGAATATTTTAACAAAGATGAGGACAACAGTACGGATAATATAGTGTAAAAAGTGCGATGTCTCATCTCAGAAATTTAGTCAGATGTTGCAGATGAATATGACAACAAAGATGAGGACAATATACAGGAACGGACAGTTTCACTGACAGTCATGAGAACTCACGTCACTGTTTACGTTTTTGCACTTCAGTCAAAAGCGCATTTGGATAGCAAAAGATGCCTTCAAAAAACAGAGTATATAATTAATAAACGTGAAAATATTATAAGAAAAAAAACTAAAAGATTAGTGAAGTGATATGGTATCATTCCCCCCGATATAGCAGTTAATACTAGGCTATATCTCCACAGAAGAAATATTTGAAGAAACAGAAATGTGGTTCTACGGAAGGATGGCGAGAATACATTTAACTGAACAAATTACAAACGAAGTAACAATGACTACAAAAATAACCTTATACTTAACATCAGGAAAAGAGAGGTTTAGGCATATAATGAAGAACGATTAATTCGAAAGTGTTATACTCATATATCAGACTGGATCTGACAGGTTCAGAAAACAACAACGTACAGCCTGCACAACGGGCTTCAGCGAATGGATAACGATGCTGATTTCGAGAGAGATAGCAAAAAAGAAAGGATATTAAGGGCTACAAAGACCAGGAAAATGTACAGAGCTATGATCCGCACATCTTGATTCAACATGGCACATAGTAAAAGAATAACACTGAACTGAGTGTCAAATTTATTAGCTTCTTTACTAAGACAGTTTAACATTTCGTCATCAAATTAAAAAGTGAGAAATTCTTAGTGGTCTTGTCATTATTAATATTGGTTTTCACGACAACGACAACGCTAAAAGAAAATCAAGACAATTTCGCGTTTAGTTGGTCAATATTGCTGAGCGAGAATAATGGAATCGTTTTCGTCTAACGAAAACGAAACATAATTTCATTGACAAACTAAATCTCATTCAATACAGTTAGAACATTTATATACAAGTTCATTTAAAAAGACGTTTTCACCTAAATATAGGTTTATTCGTGCCAGATAATATCCTCGAATTTATACTCGAACGATATATTTACTTGTTTTATTTAGTTATATTTATGATGTAATATTATATAAGTTGCTATAGACTTAGTGTGGTTTTCAATAACAATTCAAATTTAAAACATTTCATAATACATTTTGTGCTAAGCTGTACTATTGCGTTATATACAATTTTATGTATTTTTCTTTATTAATATATAACAAAGAATAAAAATATCTTATTCGGTGAGGAGCCTTTTTGTCATCGTTTACAAATTTTACATTTTTTTTAATGGAATGCAGTAAAGAATAACATATTTTGCGTGAGATTATTCATTTTTAGAATAGTGGTTTAAATATGATTTTATTCACTGTATCTAAGTATCAAAGAGGAAAGCTTATCAGAACAATTACTGAAAACTACTTTGTATTTTATCAAGAATCTCAAAAATTCCCACATAAAGACCATTAGAGTTATGACAGCGATAATCAATTCATAGACAAATGGTAAGCGTATAAATGAGTAAAATAAATTTTGATCTGAAAAATCGTCTATCACACAGTGAACAAACAGCGGCAGACTTAGAAATTGATTCACTATAAATATTATATTATTATAATAAATAATACATAAAACCAAAATGATAACAAATATTCCTGAGGAGACGATAACGTGAACAATATATTAACTGAAATCTCGTGATAAACATACAAAGACGAAAGCAACTGTTCGAAATATTCGTGAAATTATCATACAGATATATACATATATGTCTGTGTATATGTGTGTTTATTCTCTATGTGTATGTGTGTCGGTTTTGATTTGTTTGTCTGCATGGCTCATTTAAAGCTGAATTTTAATTTTCTTGTGAGTTTTGAAATTATACACTATATGTTATTCCGCTTTTTTAATAGCGTACATGATAAATGATACTCAGCGTTTGTGCATATATATATATTTGTGTGGAGATAAACACTAGAGAGTGAGATATGTGTGTTTCATAATTTATTCTTTTACGTCATATTTCGAAATAGTTTTATATCTTTAATAAATTTTAGATTATTATATGTATTAATAAGATAAAAATGTTTTTAGTGTTAGTTGATTTTGTTTTGGGACATATCAACCCTTACCTTTTAGTTAATGCTAAAATCTAAATATTTGGAACAGTGTTACATGCCTCAAGCTACAAATGAAATATATTGTTTGTATTTTTCTGAGATACATTTAATTATATACGTTTATATCGATTTGTTTTTGTTTGGAAGTAGTTCACTATTTTTTCATAGCTAAGACATTACAAATGCTACATGGTCCTGGGAATGACAATAAACTGCATCCGGCAACAAGGCCTCTGATTGGGAGGTCCTGCGGAACATGGAACCATCTCTTAATTGCTGTTCTTCCCAGGGTCCCAGCTATGGGCAAATTGTTTGACCTTCAAACTGACGTCAAAACTCTATGAAAGTATAAAAATAGACATTTATAGAAAAATATACGTTGTTGAATTAAAAATCTTACCGACAATTCATTTTTGAAGGAAAAAGGTTGGCATAAATCATTTTTGAAAAAAAATAATAATAAAAAAGATTTTCCACAAAATCTGACAAAATCAACATTCACACTATAACTGAACATTTAAAAATATGCTATAAAACTCTACCTTTTTTGGCATTAAATAACCCACAGAGGTGGATATACCGTTAAGCGAAACTCAAACTCAAACTCAAACAAATGCTACAACCCCGAATCCGGTTAGACCTGGGAACAGTAGCAATTAAGAGGTGATTCACTCCCCTGAAAATGTTTAATATCCCGATCAGAGTTTTTGCTGCCGGATGTGATTTATCGATATATCTAGGAATATATATTGATAAGAATGTTCTCGTGAATTTGTGTTATTAATTTTTATTTCTTTTGATTTCTGTTGTATACTAATTTTCTTTAAGGATCAAGACTTTATTTCAGAAAAAGCATCAGGATGTTTTCCCTTAGCATATTCCTGAAGAATAAAACACAACAAATAAAATATAAGATCAAACACAGTTTACATTGATAAATCACTCTGTAATGTGTGTTTGTACTTGTGAATGTAATGTTTGTATCCTTTAATGTCATGGACTACGATGGATATCTTTAATGAATGTATCGGAAAATGTTCCGATTAATCCGATGGATCCATCTACAAATGAAATTGTCATTGTTTTCAAGTACCACATTTTTCATATTTGCATTCCAATAACATTGCATTTTAAGAGTTTAGTGAAGATCTTAAAATAAACATTATCGTCTGGAAGATCTTCCATGTAAATAAAAAGGCACTTTATTTATTTATATATTTTTGCTAGTCTCTCTGATGTGTGCACAAGAATTTTTGACAGATCTCTGTTTTTCTTCTTTTCCTTTTTTCTTCTTTTTTATTTTTATTATATAATTATTAACTGTATTTTTATCAATGATTAGTGAGGTTTCCCAGAATATTTGCTTGGTTTCAATTTCAATAGCTTTTTATAGCAATTACCCACATTGTTCTTTATCTTTTTTTAATAATTTCACCCCAAGTTAGGCGGTATCGCCACTGATGTGCATGGGCCTATATAAGAGAGTTAAACTTTTTGGCAGGAGGAGAAGTAAAGTTTTTTGGTAAGAGGAGAGTGAAGACAAAGACGGACCAGCTACAGGGGGTGAAAGAGGAAGTGCAAGAAAACAGTTGCGAAGGTAGAGAGAAAAGGAAAGGACAAGATATACGAGGTGATGTAGAAAGGGCTGTAATTAAGTGGGTAACAGATGGGAATTGACTTTGCATATAAATTACTCGAGGTTGTAGATGACAAGAAAAGCAAGTATATTGAAAGGAGTTCCACAGGTGGAAGGCATGAAAACAAAGCTGCTGGGTAGAAACGTCACCTGCATTTAGTTGATCTAACTGTAGAAGCGTGAGACTTTGTTGCCAGTATGGTTGCCCGAGTAAATTCTTGTGAAGAGGCACCAGTGACCTAAGTTCGTCAGAGTAGAATATATAAACAGCTCTGCTCAGAAGTAAATAAAATAGTCGATGCAACCATTTTGCTTGAATGCTGTTCTTCATTTCATTTGTGGGTATTTTATTAATTGATGAAGAATGATGATGTGGGGAGAGGTGCGCTGAAAAATATCTAAATAGAATGAAAATGTAAGACATGTGAAAAAAACAAAGTTTCATGATGCATTCTACTTAGGAAAACCTTCTCATGCGTCCACTATGACGAGGAAATTATTATCTCAAACTCACTGATGAAGTTCTACTAATGCGATACATTTCCCTATCTAATTTAACGTAGCTTATCTCCAAGATGCTCTTAACAAATTGTTTCTAGTGTTTAAACGAGATTAGGAAATATGTAAGCAGCATGTAGAAGAAAATGTTCAAGCAACTTGCTTTCTCTCGTTCGCTGAGGAGAAGTCAACCGATTTTAGGCCTGGATGTCAGATTTACATTTCTCGTAACAGTGGAATTCTGTCATTACGCTAATCGAAGCAGAGAAGCAGGAAATGGCATCGTCGGGTGTTGCATGAGTCACACGTAGAAGAACGTTGTCGACATGTTTTGGAAGGGATGAGATGGAACTCTGTTTCACCCCAACACATTTCCAAATCTGTGTGCGAAGCAATTAGAAATATCGACCCAGTTGTTGGAAAGGGAATAAGAATGCATAGAAGCACTTTGCCAGCAGATAGATTTCTGCAAAGAATTAATATCATGAATATCGAATGACGTACAAAAAGTTCCTTGTAAGGGAGTATAGAAAGGATAAGGAAAGAGCGAGAACGAGGTCGAATATTCGAAAACTTAGGAGAAATGACCAAAGATGAAACGAAAAAAAAAAGAAAAAAACGGAAAGAATGAAACACTGAAAATCTGGGAGAAATTAAAAAAAAAACATGAAAAAAGAAAAAAAAACAGAAAGAAGGGAGAAACTAGAGAATTAAATGAATGTATTTGTAGGAAAAGAAAAGAAAAAATGTTCAGATGAAGAAATCACGCTAAGTTATATAAAAAGAAAGAAAGTTGAATAAATGAAATGAAAAATACAAGAACATATGTTTATACTAATGTTACCCTAATGAAGGCATGGTGGAATAATGGATAGCAATTGAGAAATCGGTGAGCCGAATTCGAATTCTATTCCGATACATTGCATTCACTAGCATGCTAACATTCTTGGGAAAGGTATGAATCCATGACTTCACCCTAATGCAGGACAGACAGGGTTCTATAGTCTGGGTAGAAAACGGCCTACGAGAGGGACAAATGTATGAATCCATGACTTCACCCTAATGCAGGACACACTGGGTTCTATAGTCTGGGTAGAAAACGGCCTACGAGAGGGACAAAGGTATGAATCCATGACTTCACCCTAATGCAGGACAGACTGGGTTCTCTAGTCTGGGTAGAAATCGGCCTACGAGAGGGACAAAGGTATGAATCCATGACTTCACCCTAATGCAGGACAGACTGGGTTCTATAGTCTGGGTAGAAAACGGCCTACGAGAGGGACAAAGGTATGAATCCATGACTTCACCCTAATGCAGGACAGACTGGGTTCTATAGTCTGGGTAGAAAACGGCCTACGAGAGGGACAAGGTATGAATCCATGACTTCACCCTAATGCAGGACAGACTGGGTTCTATAGTCTGGGTAGAAAACGGCCTACGAGAGGGACAAAGGTATGAATCCATGACTTCACCCTAATGCAGGACAGACAGGGTTCTATAGTCTGGGTAGCAAACGGCCTACGAGAGGGACAAAGTTTGAATTCAAACCATCCTAGAGATTATTGGGCTCAGTCGGGCTGTCTTGACAAAAGAAACTCCACTTCTGTAGCTGCAGTAAATGTAGTCCCACAACGACTTTAATGAGTCATAGGATATCTGGATCTGAACCTAACAGAAACTCTTTGATTATCACAAGTTTGAAGATTACGATATGAGTTAATGAATATGGTCGTAAGAGGAAAAACTTGGAATTGAATAATATGAAGAAAAGATATATATTGACCCTAGAACTTTGATAGCTGAAGTTCAAGTTGTAATATCAATCTTTTGTAATGTTCATGAAGAGAACAAATAAAATAAATAAATAGAGCATGGAATTTGTAAAAAAGCAATACATTTTATTCCAGACATGTAAATGAATCTCATAAAACGCAAGGGTTTTCAGATTGATAAAGAATATGAGAAAAAGTAAAACATTTTTAAGGATAGAATACAATAAAAGAATTTAAATTAAAAATATAGAGGATAATAACTTGCTTGAATTTTAATATTTGAAAATTCAAATTGACTGCAAAGTAAAACCCAAGAGAGATTTCCACATGAGAGAAGGACACTAGAAGTCACGTTTGCATAGAAATTACCGTTAAATAAATTTCAAATGTAAAATAATGAAACATGGCGCAAGTCTAGTACTGTATTTGAATTAGTAAAGTCTAAGTACCACGGATGAAAATAATACTTTGAATAAAACAACATGTGGCAGAAGGTAAAAGGTGAGATAGACGAGAGCAAGTCTACAATCTTTGTTATCTTACACTTCGGCACGATTACTGAACCAAACATACCACTGTATCCTTAAACCAAAACATCAAATTATTATATTCTTTCTACAGCAACTATAAATCAAACTCTGTAATAAGTCTTAACTAGTTCTCATAGTAACTGTCTGTGGGGATGGAGAATAAAAATAAGACTACTTAAAAATGAAGAAAACTTCTCTAGAACAATTTTAGAAATAAAAGTAAAAGAAAACGTGTGTTACGGAAATGATAGGTTAAAACAAAAAAAATAGCATATTCTTTGGTTTTAGGAATAATCTCTAAATATATATATACACTAACGGTCATAATTATGAGGTCACCCCATATAATGATATATTTCATATTATATTAGTATTTATTGCCAAATGAACATAGAATGGTCCTTTTGTTATTAATATTTGGCATAAATTTACAAGGCAAGGAAGCAACGATGAACTTGTCCGAATAACCATTAATTTTTTCATTCTTTCATTGATATAACTACAATATAGGTAATTATTAAATATTCTTAAATTCATTTGATGCACATGTTTTTGTGCAATATTAACAGAATAACAATGCTATTTTCATTTACAATTATTCATTTGCAATAAATACTAAATAATAGCATAAAATATATATTTTTAAACGCTGGGTGGCTTAATAATTATGGCCGGTATTGTAATAGGAGTAGCATACAAGATGTGACAGCAGTATTCAAAGCAAAGACGATTTATAGACTTTCAAATACGTAAGACATATTCAGCAGAGAAAAATTATTTGGCTTTAAGAATGGATTATGCAAATAAATAAAATTCTCTAAATATTTAGATGGAGCGTGTAATAAATTTAAATATAATGAAAATACAAACAACAAATTCTAATGAAGCATTTAATCTGTAAAGAAATAAGAAAAGAAAATCATATTTACCATTTCGGAAGGAAAACACGTAAGAACAGTGCAAATACTTTTAACAAAAAGAATGATATAGGTTGGTAATTATATATTTACAAACGAAGCTTTTAAATGTGAACGAATAAATAAATACAAATCTGAAAGTCTAAAGAATAAATAGAACAGAAGAGTAATATTTAGTCTCCAGCATAATACTGGTAAAATCATCTCCCAGAGAAAAAAGAATGCTTACACAAGAAAGATATGAGCATATAATTGTATTATAAGAATATCATAGCAGGAATACAAATAATACAAAATACATTTAGATTAATAAAGGATAAGATCAGAGAGCGGATAGAAGTTACAATTGCAGCCTATAAAACCCATGCGCTTTTTTTCTTTTGGATCTGCTTCACATTCGCCGGTGTTTCACTACGAATTTCAATAGACGGAAAAAGAGGCTTGGTTTATCTCTCTTGTTTTTCCCAACTTTTGTGTTAGACGACAATTTGTTGTAACAACAGGACAGTTAAATAAACCCGCAGTTTCATTTTGATGGCATATGTGGGATAAATAGCGACATTTGGAGCTGAAAACGGTGATGGTGACATCCTTGTTTAGGTAAAAATATGTCTGTTTTCTGACCAAAATTTGTCGACTTCGAGCGATCAGACGCGATCATCTGTGAACAGAGTGGATATCATCCTCTCTTTTTTTAATAAAATTGCAATTATACTTTAATATTATCGGTAAAGACAAATTTTATATCATTTGTTATGAAAAAAGTAATTTACAGTGTTATTTCAGTTTATAAAGACCATATGTTAGTTTTCTTTTTTCATAGACTAGCAATATAGCCCGGCGTTGCTCGAGTATAACGAAAACATTAAAACTAACCCCATGGTCCTGGAGCTCAGACTCTTTGGACGTTGACACGAAAGACTAAAAAGCAATAGTCGTTTCCAGTTAAAGAGAAACCGTAGACTGAAAGAAAAATGACTGGATGTAAGTCAAATTTTGATTTCCTGGTATCAATATCAAATTTTCTGAATTATTGTAAGAGCTGCAACCTTGAACCTTCTGAGTATCGTTTCTTATGTCTTTGTCTATGAGTGTATCAAATTTGATTAAAATCGGACCATTGCTTCTATAACCCGATTTGTTCGATTATCGATTTTCGATATTTCCCAGTAAATTTCATTTTTTCTCATTACTGTCTTTTCATGCACCTCTGCTTCTCGTATCTCCCTTGGTTCCTAGTTTCATTATCCCCTTGCTTAAGTGGAAATAAGTAAAAAATGAATTTGATCATTTAGTTTAGTGGAATATTTTACAGATGCATAATAGAACAATTCTTTTCTTCTATCGCTGGTACCTCGACACAAAACCTAGCTAAGAACACTCGCAGACGCTTATAGTTCAACTGTGTTAATTTTCAAGAAAATCGGTTCAGCCGTTTTAGAGTCTATAGTAACGGATACACACACACACACACAGACACACACACACACACACAGAAAGTTCCATTTATAAATAAGTTTAGATATTTCTTATATTTTCTATGCCGGATTTTTATCATAGCCCGACATGTTTCTTGTAGATCGTAATATATTTGTTTTGTTATGTCTATAACTCTTTCTGCTATCCATTTATTTAAGCCTATCAAGCGCTTTATCACATTTCTCTCTTTATTCTTTATCCATCTTGGGCGTATTTTGTTCTCCAACCCCTCCATGCTTATTACATGTTCGATAAACTTTGTCTCCTGCTGATGATAAACTTCCTTTTTGTTTCTAATCTCTCTAAAACTTCGTCGTTGTTTGCATGTTTCGTCCATAATAGCCTCAGCATCTTTGTATATAAATACATTTCTGTGTTTCAATTATACCCACATTTGCTGCCATATTCTTGGGCAGATATGACGTCACAGTCCAGAACCCTTTTCTTAGTTTCCAACGAAATATAATACATGCTTAGATTTTTAATGCATCCTTGGACAGACCAATATATCTTTCAAACCTTGGGGTCGCATCTTCTGTCCTTTGCCGGAACACATCACAGTTATTTAAATGTGTATTCCTGATTCAGTTTACTGTCCTCAAAATGTAAGTGCCGTTTTGGGATCCGCTTTCTGCTGATGACCGTGCATTTCGTCCCCTTGTAGTTTATATTTACTACTTTCTTCTCACTTTCCTGGGCTATATTCTGTTGGAAGTATTGTAGGTTCTTTTCCGTATTTACTATGAGCACTGTATAATATATATGTCTTTCATTGTTAAGATTGTTATCAAAGTTTAGTGTAAATATATATTGAAAGATTGTGTCATGCCAATTCTTCATATATAATAACCTTCAGAATAGAAAATGCTTTAAAACAAAGGTTGGCTTTTGTCTTTATTTGAACAGGAACCCTAAATGTTAGAATATATACGCATCTAAATTCCTTGTTTCTTTTAATATACAGCGTTTACGTGATGACAACTAATTAAAAAAATAATTCTTGCTGAAATTTCAATTTTGTTAAGTCATTAGTTTCGTAATAAAATTACGTTAAATAAGAGTCCTAAGTGATATATGATGTGCTATTCGACTCGAAACGAGAAATCGGAGAGCCGAATTTGAATTCCATCAAATTCGTTGCATTCACTTACGCACATATAACATTGGAAAAGGTATTAGTCCATCTCGTCCCTCCAGTTATGGATAAAATAACATCACTGATCGGGTTCTATAGACTTGGTTGGCAACCTGTCTACAGCAGAAAGCAATAGCAAACTACTGCTGAAGAATCTTCTGCCCAGTTATTCATGTCACTTCCGAGACATGATTGCCGAAGCGTGTATCATGTATTCCACTCAACTGACTGACTGAAGCGATACATGCTTGTACTTAACTGAATGCATCAAATTGAAAATAATAAAAATTCTGCTCTCCAATTTCTCGTTCCAATCGTATAATCACTACCCGTAAACGAGCATCCTAAATAATAATACCCCCATTTTGGAAATTTGGGGTTCAGATAAAACATTTTTTTCCAAAGGGCTCGAAACAAATGTCTGAAAGTAAACACTGTAACCAACTTCAATTTTCCATTTAGTATTTGTATGATTTATTCCAGTGATTGTCATAAAGGTTTCGGTTGGAAATTCTTAGTACCTGAATAAGGCCGGAGCGTACAACGACCGAAACCTCGTACAAATGTCAACAAAGATGAGGACAATAGTCCGAATAATGTAAACAATATAAATACTGGCGTGATACGCATATTGTCACATATTTTGCTATTTAGTCATATACCATACGATCTCTTTCAATTAATAAGAAAAATATATAGAAAATATATTAGAAAAAATCCTTTCGAAATCAAATAAAAATATATCTCGGATTTGTCGAAAAGATGATTATGTAATTCTGATTCTTTTACAGTTTTTATATATAAAACAAGGAGACATGAGAATTTTTTATATAATACCACAAGACTTTGATAGACTAAAAAAGATTAAATGGTTAGTAAATATATGTTTGTTTGAATTAGAGCAAATCCTTTCGAAATCAAATAGAAATATATCTCGGATTTGTTGGAAATATGATTATATAATTCAGATTTCTTTTACAGTTTTTATATATAAAACAAGGTGACATCAGAAATTTTTATATAATACCACGAGATATGATAGATAGATTAAAATTGATTAAAACGGAGCAATTAAAATATAAAATATTTTTTTAATTCTCATTCATCTTATAAAATATTTTTATAATAAATATTCTTCTTCTATGTGTCATATCTGTTATGGCGCCCTTCTTCGTAGAACTGACCCTTCCACTTGCTATAAATAATAACTGGAGTGACTTCCGGAGAGGCAGATTTTACGCAGTAGTAAGACAGTCGAGACGCAGCGTAGCTATACTGTTCTGACTACATTTATATTTTGCTGATTACTAACACTTGTTATTGTATATATTGTTATTTTAATCCGCTGTTTGAACCTACCTTCTTGTTTTCGTGTCTTACTTCAGGGCAAAAACAGGCCACAACAACAACTTGGAGACAAGGTTTTGCCACAACAACAACTTGGAGACAAGGTTTTGCCACAGCAATGTCTATTCAGAACGAAGTCGATTATGGCCTTCCACATCTCCATATCCCTAGGAGCCCATAAGACATTTTCTTCTATCTCTACACGAAAATCCAACTCTGCTATCCAGTTGCTCAAGATCGTCAAGTATGTTACGGATTGATTTAATCTGTATCTCAACCTCTATTTGACCTATGAGTAACAGATTCTTCAAGACTTCCTTTCCCTATTACATGTTCCTCGAGCATTAGCTGTTTTCTCCTGACATTCAGGATTAGGTTCCTCATCGATTCGATTCCAGTCAGAACCTCATCGTTGCTCAGACTGACGTCTTCATCTTTATTTCTATGTTTACGAGATTTCGGCCGTTGTGCGCTCCTTCAGGCGCTATATGTTTTGAACTGAAATCTTTATTTAAATCGATGGGTTATATCATTCTCATTCCATATGCGATGGCCTTTCTAGAAGCCATGTCTCTCCTTAACTTAACTTAACTTATTTGTTTATCACTTCTGATGTTTTTTTTAATCATATCACCCCAAGCAAGGCGAAAACGCCACTGATGCGCAGGGGGTACGTAAGAGTGAAAAGATTGGGAAAGAGAAAAACCGGAAACCACATCCTAAACAGGAAACAAGGGATGAGCCTCTTCACTTGTTCAATAGAAGTGGGTGGAGTGTGAACCGGGCGATTTGGTAATGAACTCACAACTCTTTGAATTAAGTCACTGGAATTAACCACAATGAATATCCACTGGCTTATGTGGCCTCAAGTTTACAGCAGAGGTGACGAAATAACTATGAATTTAATTTAAAATGAAATAACTACATGTCATCTGTAATGCGAATGATATACCCCAGTGATTGACGTAAGGGTTTCGATTCAAAAGTCCTACCATCTGAAAAAGACCACAGAGTACAACGGTTGAAGGGTCGTAAACATAGAAATAAAGATGAAGACAACAGTCTGAACAATGTAAATAATAATGTAATACCGTGTTGATATACACTTTTTGAAGGAAAGCTTTAAAAAAATGTTTTCCTGGTCAAATGCATATTATTCCTGAAAATGGAAATCATCACCTTCACATTTATCTGTTGAGGTAATGAATTCAATGTCGCCTGGCGACTTCCCTTGACATATAATCCTATATCATGAACGAACCAGCAAAGTTGATTTCTTTCTTCAGGTTGATACTTTTATATGCTTGATTAGAACTGCACCAAGCAGCTCTTCCTGGATCTTAACCTTTGCCTAGGGTAAACCGTCAGTCATCTCTTTCACATCATCATTCATACTTCCTGATTGCTTCTGTAGTCTACTGTAATCATATCTTATTTTATTTGAGATTTACTGCTGGTTTCATTCGGGTTTTACTGGATATATACATCCTGTTTCCTGTTTCCTTGTGTTGATAGTGTACAATTACTTCAGAAAAAAATGATTACTTTGGATTCTGTTTTTCATTAATTCTGCACTGCTTTTTTTAATTCCAAACTGATGATGAACAAGTTTATATACTTATTAGTTAATTTCCTTTATGATGAACAAGTACGTTCTTTAATTTAAAGCATCCCCACTTTGTTTAAATCTGCAACAAATGTAATATAGACACTACACGAAATAAACAATATAATTTACTTTTCTTCTAGTTTTATTTCATAATTTGAAGGAAATTTATAATTATTTCCTTGCTTTCAATTGTTTGCTCTTTTATTAAAAGAAAATGCACCAAATCGAACTGTTTATCTTTGTTTTAATCGTTTCACAGGAATCAAGTCAACAGAAGCCTTTAGGAAGCCATGAGTTACTAAGAATGGAAGAAACAAAGAACAGTAAAAAAGGTTGTTCAAGGTGACAATAGATGACGATACACATTGCATTGAAATCATTGTTAATAGTAGTAAACATCGGAGCGGGAAGCCGGAAGACAATCTCATAAGGCGGAAGTAGAGAGAATCAATTCTTAGCGTAGAACTTGCATCGCAAGCGAAATGATATCATTCAAAATATATCTTCATATTTATACTTGACATTTGATTTAATCTGGCAAATTACAGGTTTGTATTCTAAGAGATAAAAGATTGAATGCAAAGAATTGTTCTATTATTCATCTGTAAAATATTCCACTAAACTAAATGATCAAATTTATTTTTTAATTATTTCCACTTAAGCAAGGGGATAATGAAACTAGGAACCAAGGGAGATACGAGAAGCAGAAGAGCGTGAAAAGACAGTAATGAGGATAAATGAAATTTACTGGCAATATTCAGGAACACAAAAACTGGCTACTGGATGCGAGGGAAGAAAGAAATCAGAGAAGCGATAAGAATGGAAAAAAAATATTTTTATGGCTGTTATAATTAATATAAAATTTAATTGGTTAGGATTATTAGCTGATCTAGTAACACAGTGAATACCATGCAGTCGACGTACCAAGTAAATAAGGGCATCAGAATATTTTCGATGAAAATTTATAAAGAAAAAACATAGGGAAGCCACGTTGGCAGTGGTGAGAAATAGATTGAAGAGGACATGCTAAGTATGGCCAGTAAAAATACAGAACATTCTTTAAGTTTTGTTAAAATCCCGTGATACATAGTACGAACACCAGACCAGATATAGCAACACTATTCAATGTACCAGCGGATTGTATATTTCTAAATGTGCTGATTTTGATGAAAAATATTGTCTTGCACGATATACTGAGCTTTTTTTTTCTAGGCGTACATTTAGTAATTGATTCAATATAACAACTACATTTCATAATGTTCACTTAATAAATACAAATTGTTTCTGTGCAATATTTACGTTTTTCAGTAAAAAAGATCATTTAAGTATACAAAATGTATAATACTCATAATGTATAATACAATCTCTCTTTCTCTCTCTCTCTCTATATGTATATATATATATATATAATTATATAGTTATGTGTCAATTTTACATTGCGACATCGAAATAGGTTCTCATCATCAGGCAATATTGGGGTGGTTGTGCAGATGATTTACATTTAAAATTACATTTGAGTCCTCTTCACTTGGAATTATATATATATATATATGTGTGTGTGTGTTTGTGTGTGCAAATTTATAATCACTTATGATTTGTGATTAAAGAAAAGATGCTTAAATAAAAAGGAGACAAAAGAAAAAATCTATTTACGCGCCTATGTGTTGTGCCCTGTGATGAACTTTATCAAGCAAAAAGAGGAAATGAGCTTTATTTCAAATTAATTATCTATAAACAAACAGTGTTGGCAACTACAAAATAACGTTTACAAATCATTCAAAAATTTATTAAGTTTTAACAGGTGTTTTCTCAACTAGGGATTTTGTTCTGCAGTGGATCAAGTCGACAGTCTTCAGTCCAATGCCCCACTCCTCTATTATTGATTGCTCATAGAAATCTTTTAAAAAATAAATTTTAACTAGGTGATGTTTTTTATAATAATGAACAATACAACAAAATGCTTTGCTTATTGTCAATTTTAATTGCCACCATTGGGAAATATCAATTATTTGTCAGTGATGGTGAAGTTAGATAACTTACTTACTCCCAATGTTTTCTATACACACTCTCTTCTAGCAATCCTAAAAGATCACTGAGTAATTTTGATGAGAAGGGATAGTTTCCCTGGAAATTTCACCTTGACGTTAGTTGCTGTCAAATCACGATCACTGTAAGGTCATAAATCTTGTTCCTTTTAATTTCGGGACATGCCACCGCCAAGCGACCCAACAAATATAGCCGATTTTTAGAAATAAACTACAATTATACAAACTGCTTTTATTTTTTTTTTTGTGTTACTTAATCGTTTTTCCAATCCTTAATTAATTCTTCTCCTTTATACACGTAATCAAAAATTGTAGAGAGATAAGAAAATATTACACAAACTTATAATCCTTATTTTCTTTACAACTCGTTATTCAAATGTACTGTCCATTTGCGGATGTGCGTTGTGGCGCAGTGGATATCGGTTCGGAATGAGAAATCCAGTTGAATCCCTCGCATTCACTTACGCGCAAATACCCTTGGGAAAGGTATTAATCCGTCTCTTCCTTCGAGTTATGGGCTAAATAACAGGACAGATTGGGTTCTATAGCCTTGGTCGGCAACCAGTCTACCGCAGAAAGCAATGGCAACCTACTGCGGGATAATGTTCTGCCCAGTCAGTCATGTCTCTTTGGAGACATGATCGCCCAAAGCGTGTATCGCGCATGGTATTTAACTGACTGACTGTCCATTTTATAATGTGAATTTGTTATTTATATCATATCAATTCTATTAAGAAATCGCCCATGATTCACAACCGTATAAAATGTAAATTACATAAAACTTTATGAAAATTTTGCATTCCCTTTTAATGGTAACCTCTGAACTCTTCATACCTTAGTGTGACGAACAACGAAGTGGTGGAAATCAAAAACTTCCTACTCGTCAGTTACAGTTTAGTTTTTTTTTTGTCTATAGCTAGGACCATTTTTAACAACTGACGGAAAATAATGTCCCAAAATCCAATGGTGCGTACTAATAGGAATAATCTTTCTCAAAGTGAAACAATGTAATCTTTGGGCTTGATTTGAAACTTCGGCTACAGTCACTTTCTCACCGACCAATGTAGTTTCCGGCTGTCTTTTCTAGAAATATTTTCAATTTTTTTCCTCTGATAAACTTCGTTTCCTGATGCCGCGCCATCATGAATCTACACATTGACTAGTTTGGCAACGTGCTCCCACTGTTTTATCGTGAAACAGGTAAATAAATCGCCAATTCTACTCTATCAGTTTCTTCTCTCGCAATTTCCGCCACTACATCTCCCATCCGAATACTTGTTTTCCTGATAATTACAATCTCCAAAGGTTTCAGTGAAATCTTTATTGCTATTTTCTATCTCATTGAGATTCACCCCTAAAGACTTTCTTCGTTTTTCTTATTCTTTTCTTTAGTTTCTCTCCTTTCACAGAAACCCACTGCGCACCAGTGGCTGTAGGGTTTGCTTCTGTAAAACAATTATAAAAAAAAAAAATACTTGAAAAACAACATTAGGAGCCAAAAATACTAAATTGCTCATTTAATATAATGCTTTTACATGGTAATGAATTTCGTCAGTGTCGTATCGTGGAAAGAAGAGATACACCGAGAAATGTAGCTAAACTACTTTATTAACTGTGTGGTACAACCAAGATGTATATGTAATATTTACAGTCTCTCGTAGTAGTAGGTGTAACTTAACGAAATCCGTGATAATGACAATTCCCTTCCCTCTGCTAAGCACATATTGTTTTTTTATATACATCCTAGCGACCGGATGTCATATGGTACGAGTCATGACACAAAATCAGTGAAGAAGTGAAGACGAAGCAACAAAATAATTCCGCTACAGAGAACTCTTTGAAAAACATGCGTAATGTATTTATGTGACTCGACAGAAATATGATTGGCAACAAAAACAGTGATCAACAAAAGTATGATCAATATCAAAGGCAGGAACTGTGACAGACAACAGCCTGTTTGAAAAGCGATAGCCAACGAAGACGAATAACAGATGTATATGGCCATAGATTACGCAGTTAAGCAAAATTCCGAGAAGGCAAAAAATATTGGAAATCTAAGCTTACATAAGTTCAGGGATTTTCTGGCTGAAATAGAAATACCAAGAGAACGCAGAGGGACCCAAATAAAAGAGACGAGAAAACAAGTCCCGTTTGTAACTACACACGACAACTCTCTCGTATGTACTTGATTCTTTCTTGCTTTCATCGACGAATAATAAAAATAAAATTTGATATATAGCTATTCTTGTTCGTAGCTATATTTCAAGATAATCATTTACGTTGTTCATCGAGATTCAGAAGAGCGGACGTAGTATGACACATGGTCGATAAAAAGATTAACAAATTGATAAAGTCAGAAACAGTACATGTGCATGGAATTAGGAGACATCGAAGTTTATTAGATATATTTTGAAGAATTGTGGATTGGAAGGATGAGATACAGGCAATACATACTAAAGACAAGTCAGGCAGATGCCATGGGGAGTAAGCTACTTGAGATTCGATTAATTAATCTCAGCAAAGAGAATAAGAAATATATTTGTAAGTGCCTCAAAGCCAGAATTATGGAAACAATATGTTCGACCACATCCTGACAGATTACGAAAGTTTGGATATTCCTATGAACTTCCGTTATGCTCTATGACAAAGCCCGTCTTATGCTAAGATATTATTAAGATATCTAACATGCATAGAAACACAAAAACAGACAAACATATATCACACATATAGTATATGTATAGAAGGTGTATCAATAATACTTTTACAAAATTTGAGGCGGTTGCGGGTCACTAAATCTATGATAAAATTCTATATAAATATATATATATATATATCCTCAATTTCTTGATCTTTTATTCATTAAGTTTACAGAAAGTTTACAGTAGATGGCGCCGTGTTACATTTTTAATTCTTGTACATTTGTGTCTGGTCAACCTTCAAGATTTAAAAAAACAATTCATCAACATGAGCCTGTGAAAATATTTGTTTTGCAAATGTTTGCCAGTCAACGACACGATGCATTCATCCAAGTGTCGATTCAAGTGGTGAACATTTTGAATATTTGTTATGAGTTATGCTCAGAAAAAACATACCTTTTTTTGCTTTGGACAATTTAACTTGTTTTCATGTCAAAGTCTCCCACAAAGAAATATAAAATGTTCCGGCATTTTATCTTGGATTATACATTTAACGTTGTCTAACATAAACGTTTACAATATGGAGTCAAATACGAAAGATTCGTGGATATATGTTGATATGGATTTTTATTTGTTTTATGTGAGAAACCATCCACAAAAGTTTGAAAAGTATGTTACTTACACCCAATACATTTCTAGTCACCTGTATCCCGTCAGTGCTGCAGGCAATACTGAGATACAATTTACCCATATCAATTGATCTGACAGTCCTTTAAATTATAAGCTGTGAATATTTTAAAATAATCCAATTCCACAAAGTTGACCAGAGACGCATCCCTAACAGGAATTGACAGTGTTAGTTTCAAAGTACTGTCGTCCTCTAATGACCTGAATGAAACATCATTGAAATAATGATAATTATCAAGCAAATGTAATGAGCAGAATGTGTTTGAAAATGGGGAATGATAGGCAAATAACGTTTTTAAAGTGAAATGAAAACAGAAGGTTTACCAAATCACAAGCCTAGAGGATTTTAAAGAAAATATTATTGATTTTTTATGCAAAGTGACATTAACATCTAGAGGAAGTAGTCAGTTTCTGAGGGAGTGAAGTAGTGGCTTTAAGGTTGAATGTCTCAGGCATGTTCAGATCAAGCGTGATCTTCTAAAAGGCATTGCATATGATTTTAAAACAAATATGCACTCTTGGAAAGATGTAGTGTGTGTGTGTGTGTGTGTGTGTGTGTGTGTGTGTGTGTGTGTGTGTGTGTGTGGGGAGAGAAAGAGAAAGAGAGAGAGAGAGAGCGCATGCCCTTGTCGTTTTACAAGTTTATCTCAAGGGTCTGCAGTTTTTCTATTTTTTAGTTTTTTAATCGTTTTTTCAAAAGGTATGAAAGCAAAAACGAAATCCTATGCAAATTTTTAAAAAATGCAAGATTAAAAATTAAGAGTATTCTTACTTCTTGCGCATGTGAAGTCTTTTGAACCCTAAGAATTTCTAAAGGACAAAACGTGTCACGCAAATTGTTTTTCCAAAATTCTGATAGATTTTACCCAATATTGTTCTTGATATAGAAATATGTACACATCGTTATCTTATGATAACTATGATATCGAACGTCATTTTAAGGAGTCAACATGGACGTCGTAATGAAGAAGAAACAAATACAATAGATGCGAGGAATGAGGATTGTAGAAAAATGGGAATCAGTTTTTGTGACATAAACAACAAAAATAAAAGAAGTCATGGCCTCACAGCGGATTATTTTAAAAGTCATTGTTATCTCGCAGGTAATATCTCACAATTACGGAAATCCGCCAGAATTAAAGGAAAAAGTTTAGAATCTTTAACACAACCATGACGATATGTTACAGGCATGACTTAAGTAAATCATAGCAAGAGAATCTTAAAAATTAAGTACCATTTATATATATATATATATATATATGTATATATATATGTATATATATATATATATATATATATATATATATATATACTGTAACAGTTGTTACAATGGTATATAAATTCATAGTATCACTAAACAAAAATTTTGGGGTTTCGAAGCTAGCCCTGTATGTGGACTGCTTCATCTTCAGCTGATTTTTTTGGAAAAAAATATATATGCTAAACACACACACACACACACACACACACACACACACATATATATATATATATATATATATATATATACTGTAATAGTTGATACAATGGTTTATAAATTCATAGTATGACTGCACAAAACTTTTGGGTTTCTAAGCTAGCCCTGTGTGTGTACTGCTTCATCTTCAGGTGATTTTCTTGAAAATATATATATATATATATATATATATATATATATAATGTTTTTACAACGTTTTGGGCGGGTTCCATACAGAAAAGACAAGGAAAGATTTTCATACATGCATACTATTAAACATAAGTTTACATTAGATGACTTTGTGTTGCTATGTAAATTAGTTTTTACATTTATCATTAACGTGCATTTGTTTATAGTGTGTCTCTCAACGTTTAACTTGTGCAGTAGTGAATTGAGTGACAACTGGCTGGATATTTGTATCATGAATTCGCAGATACTTTTCAAGTAGAGCCTTGCGAATGGCAATGAACGCAATGCTACACGGCTATATCAGACAGTGTTTCCAGACCGAAGACAGATAAGTCATCTAACATTTACTGATGTTTATGGTTGTGTTACTGAAACAGGGTCTGTGGCTAAAAAGATGATCACAATAGGTTTTCATTGTGTTTTTTAGAGTGCGTCTAACATCGTGTACCATAACTATAAACTGAATAAATAAAGAATAAAGATTTGCGGACATATGTTTGTATACTTTTTTCTTGTTTTGCAGTGAGCAATCTGCCTCCTAAGGTTGTAAACTTAGATTTGACACACTTTATATATATATATATATATATATATATATATATATATATATATATATATCTTTAAAAAGAACAGACGTTATATTATTTAAACCCAAACCCGAGGAATATTTCGGCCAACTCTTATCAAGGGTTCTCGTTCGCTTTAATTTTAAGGGAAATAATGAAAAGGACAAGGCAAAATAAATTACTTACAATGCTGGGAGACGATGGAACTCGTTTAAAAATAAATTTATTGAAAAAACACATAGAATGTAAGGGGGGTGTAAACATGTAATTCCACAAACGTGTTTAAAAGTGAAAAAATGTTACACTCACAGACCTAACCAGCAATTTTAAGGAGCATAAAAACCGCTCTTTCTATCTGCACAGGCTGGGTTGATGAATTTTCAAGCAAATTGCTTCCAAAATACGAAGATGGTGGGTAGATCGAGCGCTGTGCAAGAAAGTAAACCAGCTCTCCTTATATGCCGAGGCATACACTTGATTCTCCAAAAGATGTTGACCAATAGCGTAATCCAGAACAGATTGTGTTGTTCTTATAGGTCTGAGAGAGCCACTGGAACGTATATTAGCGGGGACGTGTTGTGAAACCCGCGTCTCCAACCTCAGATCCGTACGTCCTATGTATGCCGCATCACAACAACATTTAAATTGATAAATAATTGAACTTTTTCGAAAATAGGACAACCTATCTTTACTGAAGGAAGGAAACACAGGTCTAGTCTGAAAAACAACACGCAAATGCACCGCAGGATAACAGGGCGAAACACATGGTGATACTTTGTCGGTTATAGTCTGACATCTTCTACCAAGCCAGGGTATTTTCAGATACAAGGGACAGCGGTTAGGTCCTTCAACTTTAGGTTCTTTATAACGTTTGATCTTGCGATCAATTACCCGTTTCACCACATTAACCGGGTACCCGTTGCCTTCGAAAATCTCCTGCAAGCGAATTAATTCGCTTTCTAAACATTCAGGTGAGCAAATATTCAAGGCACGGTGAAGCAAGGTTTATATCAGACCTAGTTTACGAGACTTAGGGACAAACGATTTCCAATTAGTATACAAACCGGTGAAGGTTGGTTTGCGAAAAACAGAAGTCACGAAAGTTCCGTCCCTCCGCTGAACAAGGACATCTAAAAATGGGAGACATCCACATCTTTCAATCTGCATAGTAAACTGAAGCGAAGGATGGAAAGAGTTCAACTGAACTAAAAAATGTTCAGCATCAATGGCGCTGTCAAACAAAGAGAAGGTATTATCATTATATCGTTGATATATCAAAGGTTCTGCTACCCTCTCAAATAACAGACGCTCATGAAATCCCACAAAAATATTCGAAAGGACAGGAGCCAAAGGACTACCCATCGCAACGCCGTCTGTGCGCAAACATTGTCCCGTCAAAGCTAAATTCGACCCCCTCAGTTGCACCTAAATTCCCTCTTTATAACATGTCACCACAAATTCTAATAGTATCATTTAATGGTACATTTGTGTATAAACTGACAATGTCAAAGGAGACCATAAATTTATCCCTAGATGAAAAATCTAAGTTTCTAATGAAACTAGAAAATCTGAAGGAGTCGATGACATTGTACGCAGACAGAGCAAGAGACACAGCATCGTTTCCCAGCATTGTAAGTAATTTATTTTGCCTTGTCCTTTTCCTTATTTCTCTTAAAATTAATGCCAACGAGAACGCTTGATAAGAGTTGGCCGAAAGGTTCCTCGGGTTTGGATTTAAATAATATGACGTCTGTTCTTTATTTAAAGCTATTTGTAATTTCTGCGGGTACAAATCATTATATATATATATATATATATATATATATATATATATATATATATATATATATATATATATATATATATAACACGTTCCGCCTGCGACAATTGAAATATCAACTCCAGTCAGCAGAAGCCCTTCAGCGATTTTAATATTTGCTGTCTGCGAATGATTCTGCATATGTACAGCGTAGGAATAATGTGTAGATTCCGAAGGTATCTCTCTACGGGTAAGTGGCCTCCGGTAAGAAATTTCTAGGGCAAACTGAAGAAGGTCTGCAAAAGAATTTAACAGGCCGATGCACAAGAACATAGAGAGATGGAGAAGGTCGTTAATGATGTCTCAAGCTTGACATGAGATTTACACCAAAGGCTATAAAGTGAAGAAGAGAAATGAATGTTTGCCGCGGGAAGGAAGTGATCTCGGCAAAAAGAAATTAAACGTGGCATTAGCGAATTATGTCTTCACAGGCATTTATTGAATTCGAAAATGTCAATACCATGTGGGCCAAGTCGTGATGGCGGTACAACATTTATTTTTGCTGTACAAGCCGATACAGATGTTGTACCGCCATCAACAGCCGAAGGATAAGTCTTTTGTCGCCGATTCAATGTTTCTGGAAAATGATGGATGTCACATACTCACAGACACACACACAAATACACTTATAATAACTTTTTTTTAATCGTACCACCCCGATCATGGCGGTAATGCCACTGATGTGCAGGGGGCTATGTAATAGTGAAAAGATCGGAAAAGAGAAAGCCGGAAACCACTTCCTAAAGGACAAGCCTCTTCACCTTATCAATAGACGTGGGTGGAGTGTGAACCGGGCAATAGTTTAGTCTATCTACTCCAATTGAAAAACAAAGTGAGAAGATTGGAAGAGCGAAAACCGGAAACCGCATCCTAAACAGGAAACAAGGGATGAGCCTCTTCACCTTATCAATAGACGTGGGGGGAGTGTGAACCGGGCGATAGTTTAGTCTATCAACTCCAATTGAAAAAAAAGTGAGAAGATTGGAAGAGCGAAGACCGGAAACCGCATCCTAAACAGGATACAAGGGATGAGCCTCTTCACATATTCAATAGACGTGGGTGGAGTGTGAACCGGGCGATAGTTTAGTCTATCAACTCCAATTGAAAAAAAAACATGAGAAGATTGTAAAACAGAAAACTGGAAACCGCTGCCTAAACAGGAAACAAGGGATGAGCCTCTTCACCTGTTCAATAGTAGTGGGTATAGTATATATCATCGTATTTTATAAATCAAAGGGAAAACATTATTCAAATCAAGTGTTTCTCTCCTTTTAGTTATTGAAACCATTATTTATACTTTATATCCTACAAACATAAATACAGACACAATCCCCACAAACATATCGTCTACTCAAATATAAGTAATGAATTAAAATGATATAAATTGTGTGTGTGTGTATGTGTGAAAAAGTCAATGAATATACATATGGGATTACACACATGTATAAAAATATCATTAAAGTGTTAATAAAATTAATTAATTAATATATATTATTATAATACTTAACTTCCATGAAACTCAAGTGAACTTAAATACAAATCTTTCAAAATCCAGTTCGTAATTTGCACCTGATTATTGCATATCACATGAAAATCCTAAGCATGCTATCGAAGTAGGATAATAGTATATATTTATTTTGTTTTCATGGCCAGATTTTTATAGAGCATCTTCATCTGGCCATAAAAATTTCGCCATAAAAACATTTTACAATATAATTCTCAATCAAACAGACAAACCAAAAAGGTAATAGGAAAGGAAACACTATCTGGTTCAACCCACCATTTAATTCAGAGGTAAAGACCAAAATAGTACAATTTTTTTAAAATGATACATAGACACTTTCCAAAAGAATCAGAACTAAACAAATTTTTTTCATAGAAACAGTATCAAGCTAAGTTATAATTGTACTAGTAATTTAGATAGTTTCATAAAAAAAAAACCAAGACGACAGAAATTTATATAAAATTATATAAGAAAGGACCACTTATATTGAATGTAACTGCAGAGAAAAAAATAAATATACAACTTCAAGGACTTTGCAATACAAGACAAGTCCTTTACAAGGCAAAAATACAAGACTTAAATGGCCAAAAAAACTGTATGTGAAATCAAACAAAGACAGCATTAAGACCAAGTGGTTCAATCACAAGTCTCCATTCAAAAAAACTGTACAAACTTGACTAGCAACGCGTGGAAATTAAAATTATAATATGGAAAAAAACTCAGACATAACTGGCAGTATAGTAAAAACAGCCAAGCCTGAAAACATTGACAAAATATGTAGACTGTGCAAGGAAGAAAAGTTAGAGATTACTAAATGTACTATTGAATCAAAGAACGGAAATTATGAGTAGGTGCAAGCGTACTAAAAATACATATTAGGTTCATACAACCATGGATAAAAACGTTATAATTTCTTGTACTTTTAAAAATTGCGCCTTCAAAAATTCCCTGCCACGTGTTCCAAAAAACAACGTTAAAAAAACACCGTTACGTGAGCGTTCATAAAAAACAAAAACGGTAAACGGTAAAATCAGTTGTTGCAAATCGCCTGAAGACACCATTCATGGTAGAAGCCGGGGTCGCGTAAATAACTGGTTTAAAAATGGAAAATATATATATATATATGTATATTATTTGATAAATTTTCATAAAAGGTAGAATTGTTTTATAAACTACATGTTTTGCTATCATTAGTCATGTGTTTCCCTTTCCATTTTGTTTGTATTAATTTACACCATAACCTTATTATTTTGAACATCATTTTAGTAGACAAAAGTTTTTAAGCAATATTTTTAGGTTTAACAAAAAATATAATAGTAAAAATAACGTGGGTGTTAGAGCAAGAACATGTGGCTGCTGGCAGTTTTCAAACCGGCTGCCATTCCTTTAAGTCAGGCGTTATTTGGACAGTTCGTTTAATTTCCCAGTTTAGTAAATTGACATTTATTGTTCGGGTTTGTCGAAAGTCAGAACTTCTTTAATTTATGATCCAGATCGTAAACATAAAAGAAATCCTAATCACGTCTATAACCTTAAACTCCACTGTGTTCTCGCAAAGAAATAAAGATAAAGTGTTTGTTACATAGGGATAGTTTGTTCGATGGTTTGGTTGAATTCACTTTACGGAATGAGTTTTTTTTATGCTGACAAGATTTTGGGGATAATTTTGTTTGAATAGAATATGTATTGTTGCGTGAAATGTGTTTCTTGATCAGGTTTTGTTAACGTAATTTATAAAGAGTTTTTTTTTTTTTTGGTCGAGAGTCAAATATATAGCTTGTAATATTTGTATCAAAATTATATTGCTGCAATTTTTACGATAAAATCATTTTTATGCTTTCTTAGTGCATTGATGAGAAGTATGATACCAGAGTCCGAATTCCAGCCGAATAAGTTTCAGTTACTTACTCACAAAAATCCTTAGTTAATGGGTTAACTCTTCTCTTTTCCCTAGAAATGGGTTAAATTGCAAGACGGATTTAGTTCTATAGCCTTGTTTGCAATCGCTAATGCAGAAAGTAATGGCAACGTACGGGGGTAAATCTTCGTCCTATTCAATCATATTTCGAACAGACATGAACTCACAAGCGGGCATAAGCTATGGCAATTAACTAACTGAGATTATTGAACTAAGAGGAATTAACTGTTTATCTATATCTATAACCCAGAATAAGCGTGGATGTGGGTGATCTCCTTTAAAGTTCCCAATCACGGGCCTTGCTGCCGGATGTAGTTTATCGTCATACCCAGGATATGCGACGGTTGATGCAATAAAAAATTGAAGCATATTAAGACCAAAATAAATGCATATTAGATGAAGTCATTACTGCTAAAGATGCCATCTTTTTCTTGGTGCCATCATCTCCTTCTTCGATTAGAAGACATTTCCACATAAATCCCCGGTTATGTACTACAAAATTCTCGGGCCGGCATCTCTCCACTGGCAAAAAGATTGAAAACCAAGCACAGTAAAACTCTCATCCATTTACTCCAGCGGCGAGGCATAGGAAATAAAAAGCAAATTGAATCGTTGTTGGATATTTCTCAATTTAATCAGTACCATCAGCTGGCGTTGGCTATTTCTTGCGATTAAGTGGTGTCCTGGAGAGGAGGCGGCTGTAAATAGAAAGCAAAAAGAAGGTACGAAAAGTGTATGCATGACATTCACACATATACAAAAACTGTCATACACACATATAAAGACACGTAGATGTGTTTATGGGTATGTTTTCCCGCGTGTGCGTATATGTGCATATATTCGCGATAGAGAAAGAAAAGAAAAGAATGAGAAAGAGAGAGAGAGAAAGAGAGAGAGAGAGACGTAGGAAGAGTAATATTACAGGGTGAACTACCACATATGTTTTTGTATATTGCGAATATGAATATCTCTTTACCCCCTACCAGGCATACACACACACACACACAAACACACACACATACTTGTACACAAACACACATACCCTGAGTATGAAGTATGAATTTTCGTCGAAATTATATACAAATGAAAATAGCATAGATGTGTGTGTGTGTGTGTGTGCGCGCGTATATATTGCCCATCAGCTTATACTATTCAAAATGGTCATGCATTATTTACAGTTTAACCACCAGCAATAGGAAGTTGTGGAAGGTCCTGATCGCCTACATCAAGAAAGAAAATAGCACATAGAAATAGAAGAAGAAATTATCAGAAGCATAAACCCAACGATAATTTTGCCCTAAAAATCATAGACACAAATGCACACACACATGCATAGATGTCAGCGGCGTGTAGGGGTGTGTGTATGTGTGCATACTCGTAAGTAGGTGTGTGTATGTGTGTATGTTCTTTTGTGTGTGCGTGTTTGCTAGTATGTGTATGTGTGTGTGTGTGTGTGTGTGTGCGCGCGTGTAAGTGCCTGTTCTTTTTTGCCCTGTTTCCACTCTTTCTTTTTTTATCGCAAGATATTTCTACGCTGACAAGCCAGAATTATTCATCAGTATATAAATATATATACACACACTCACATATATATATATATATAGAGAGAGAGAGGGGGGAAAGAGAGAGAAATATATATAGTTAGAAAGCTGGATATAGAACATACCGTAATATTTTTTATGTACTTTATATATACATCTTCTTTTCCGTTTGGTTTGTGTAGCTCTCTCTTTCTCTCTCTCTCTCTCTCTCTCTCTCTCTCTCTCTCTCACATATGTATATATATATATACTACCGAACGCCGGGAGCCTTCTTATGCAAATATGTTTATCCTATTCCATCAATATCTCAATCTGTCTATATTTGTGTCCTTTCATTTTATCTATCTATCTATCTATCTATCTATCTATGACAGCCCATTTGGATGATTCTATTTGTCTTTCAGTAAACTTGATCTGTTTCTTTGTTCCAATTTCAGATTGTTTGCAAAGTGCTTTCTTGTCCTCTTAAATGCACATAATTTACCTCCTGTGTAAGCAGCCAGCGTTCGATCCCATTTACAAGTCAGCCTAATAAATGTGCCTTTTAGAGAAAGGCAGATATGTCCAATGAGAGAAGATAATATAGCAACAGCTTTTGCAAATGGGTCATGAAATGCTCACTCTAAGTTATGAATCAGTTTTATTTGAACCGGTTACATTTACGCTGTCGTTTTTTTTTTGTTGTTGTTTGTTTGTTTTTTGTTTTTTTTGCGGCTTTATTTGATTTAGATTCAGTTTTGTACACATAATACAGCGGGTTAAGTAAAAAGATTTGGAAATATTACAAACACGCACGTACGCACGGACAAACAACATATATGGCAAAATCTCATACATATATAAACCAAACGCACAAATCGTAAAATATACAAGCGATAAATAGAAAATGTGATGGGATTGCTACGCGTAGTACTTAATTCACTCATTTAATATTGCAAAAGATACAGTGGTGCGCTTCGCCATCGAAACATTATATAAATGTTCGAATAGAAACCATGATCAACCGCTTTCACAAAAGAGCATTAATCTTACTTAATGCAGAATGATTCTCAGAGACACTTGGGGGTGTTTAATTTCGTAGCATAGGTTATAACAGTCAATCAGTTAATGCCAGAAATGATATACTCTTAGGCGCTCATATCTCTTCGTGACATGATTAAATGGGAAAGATATTTTCTCACCGTAGGTTTCCACTAGTTTCTGCAGTAGACTGGTCACCAAGCAATGTTATAGAACCCAATCTGTCTAGATATGTAACCCATAATTGTAGTGGGTACAGACGGATCAATACATTTCCCTAGAATATTTGTGTATACGTGACTTCATTTGGAATTTGAAGTTGGCTCTCCTAGTCAATATCTACTGCACCACCAATGCACATGAGTTATAAAATATTGTTGTAATTTGTCTTAGTTGAATTCTCCCACGATTAGAGTAGGTTAGGCTTCAGATTTCTATTGTATTTTATCAGACGACCGCTGAATACGGATTTTGATCTGTTCCGCGAGTCCCACGTTCATTCTCACGTTTATACACGTGCGCTCGAGTCCAAATATTCGCTCGGTTATAACGCCTTCCTAACTCTAAACTAGAGCTCCGAGGTTATTTAGAATCATCTATTCGTATTATTTGATAAAACTTTACTAGAAAATTATGTGATAATTTCTGCAAACTGGTAAAAATGGTTGATATTAACACATTTAACGGTAGAAGGAAAGCTCTGACGAACTTTAATCACTGTTCCCCCCTAGATGTGAATTTGCACGAGATACTAGTTTGGCAACTAGGTCCCACCCTTTTACAGTGAAACCGATGTAATGTAACCGCAATTTCTACTCCAACAGCTTCTTTCCTCGCACTTCCCGCCGGTGGAATTCCCTACCGCATGCTTGTTTCCCCGACGGCTACAACCTCCAGGAGTTTAAATGTAGGGTCAATAGAAACCGCCTATCACATTAACTCACACCCCTCTCTCCAACTCTCACCCTATGCCCATCCTAAATCGTCTACCACCCTCTTTCTGACATTTCCCATACCCAATCGCTCTATGTAATATTATTTAATTCCAGTCTCATACGTTTTTGATCGGTAAATTAAGAAACATAGTGGCTATTTTTATCACTACATCATCATATTTAAAACAAGGGAGTAAATTGCGCTCATAATAATAATAATAATAATAATAATAATAATAATAATAATAATAAGCAGTCTCGCAGACAAGAAGATCCACCTTGGAAAAGAAAAATAGAAAAAGAAATCGAACAACTTAGAAATGAACTGACAAGAGGAATAAATGTAAGAACGAGAAAATGCAGAAGAGTCGAAAGAAAATACAGTATTAGAAATGAAAATGAACTCCTATCAACTAAGGAAAAAATAAAGCAAACAATAAAATTGAAGGCTTAAAGAATAAGATGCTATAAGAAAAGATCAAGATTCTACAGACAAACCGATGCAAAGAAATTTTACAGAGAAATAGGTAAAAAAAGAATTGAAGTGACAGTCCCCCCCCCAAAAAAAAATGGAAGAAGTTATACAGTTCTGGGAAAAATATTGGCTTGCCCTAAAGAACATAACAAAGAAGTAAATTGGATTGCACAAGAGATAGAACGAATAAAAAATAAACCAGAACAGACATAGGCTGGAATTACAGAAGAGGATGTTAAATGTGCACATTTGGACATTTCCAGGTATAGATAAAATTACTAAATTTTGGCTATATTATTTAAATACAGCACATAAAAACTAACCAATAAACTTCAAGAAATGGTTAACGATCCCACTAAAATTCCTGCATGGATAACCAAAGGAATTACATTTCTTCTACCCAAGATTATTGACAAAGAGAACCCGAAAAACTACAGACCAATTACATGCCTTCCGACAACATATAAACGATTAACATCTATTTTAACAAAACAGACATATTTATTCTTGGAGCGAAAATGACATGTTAACGCTTGAACCAAAAGTGTGCAAACGTGGCTGTTACGGATGTAAAGGCCAATTGCTTATTAACAGAATGATTCTGGGAAACTGCTACAATACAAAGAAAAATCTTAGTACTGCCTGGATAGATTATCGCAAGGCGTTCGACAGTGTGTCACATTCCTGGATTTTAAAGACTTTAAATATGTACAAGATAGCAACTGTCATCATGATTTTCATGAAACAATGCACGTCGATATGGACAACAACCCTTTACCTCAATCATATAAATATTATCTATAAGTCTGGTAAAATAAACATCAAAGAAGGTATATTTCAAGGTGATTCTTTGTCTCGCTTACTATTCTGCATATCATTAATAGCACTAACCAGCCCACTTAACAAGACAGAATGTGGTTATAAAATAGCCCAAAAGAAAATGAGCCATCTATTTTACATTGATGAGTTAAAGTCGTATGATAAGAATGATATCGAGCTGAACGTTTTTCTGCAAACTGTAAAATGCTTCAGCGAAGATATTGAAATGAAATTCAATTTGAATAAATGTGCTAAATCTACAGTTTTACGTGGAAAACTACAACAAACATCATCAATTAGCTTAGACTCTGCTGTAACAATAAAAGAATTAAAGCCAGAAGAGGCTTATAAATACCTAGGTGTAAATAAGAGTGAATAAAATTCACCATAAAAAATGAAATAGATTTTGCGTAAAGTGTACTATAGAAGGCTACAACTGATATTAAAACTGAATTGAATACTCAGTAGAGAATTATAGCTATTAATAACCTTGGCTTCCCAGTTGTCAAATATAGTTTCAACATATTAAGCTGGACTCTAAAAGACATAGGGCGAATGGATTTTCAAACAAGAAAGCTTTTTTCTAAGAATAAGATGCATCATCCAAATGCTGATGTAGACCGTCTATACATACCCCGTGGTGGAAGAGGTTATATTCAGCAAGAATTGTCATACAAGACATCAACTATTGGCTTACTATCATATATAAAAAGAACAAAGGTCTGGATGATACAATTATTCAAACTGCATGAAAACAGAATGAAAACGTATTCAATATTAAAAGAAGGCAATAAATAGAATAAGATTTACATTTAGTAGCTTCTGTAGAAAAGCAAAACAGAAACCAAGAACTAACTATTGCAGCAAGAAATATGAAAATCAAAGCCACAGTTAAAGTCTGAGACTGAAGCGTTATTCTTGCAGCGCAAGACCAAAGATTTTTTACTAAAAACTTTCAGGCAAATATTATACATAATAATGTGGATCCAAAATGCAGGTTCTGTGATAAACACCAAGAAACAATAGACTATCTAATCTCATCTTGTTCTGTACTTGCCCCAAATGAATATAAAAATCGTCACGATAGTGTGGGGCAATATTTACATTGTCCAATGTGCAAACACTATGGAAAATATGTAAACAAACACTGGTATGAATATCACCCAGCACTAGCTACAAAAATAGAAGATGCCAACATTCTATGGGATTACACCAACTGCACAGACAGAAGAATTGACGCAAATAGGCCAGACATTATAGTTAAAAACCAGAAAGAATAAAATTGTTTTTTAATTGATATGTCTTGCGCTGCAGATTGGAACATCGCAGCTAAGGAATTCGAAAAACTGTGAAAATATAAAGACCTGGACATTGAAATAGAAAAAATATGGAAATTGAAAACAAGAGTCGTGCCAATGATAATAGGTGCACTTGGAATGATAAAAGATGGAACAAAACAACATATTGAAAGAATCCCTGGAAACCCCTGCTTAAGAGATATGCAAAACATGTCTTATTAAGTACAGCTAAAACACTGAGGGAAACTTTGTCTATGTAACGATAGGGATGATGGAAAAGATAGAAAAAACATGAAATGGAGCCATAACAATACACCACGACCTGCCTTAGGTCTTCCCGCAAACTTGGTAGGTAATGCAACCAAAGCAGATATCGAAACACGATAAAAAATGACATCATAAAAATATGTTCTGTACTTGACCCAAATGAATATAAAATTTGTCGCGATAGAGTAGGGCAATATTTACACTGAACAATATGCAAACACTATGGAAATATGTTAACAAACACTGGTATGAACATCACACAGCACTGGTTAGAGTAATAAAATATGTCACCATTCTATGGGATTACACCATCTATACAGACAGCAAGATTGAAACAGATTGGCCGGACATTATTGTAAAAACCAAAAAGGAGAAACATGCTTATTAATTGATATAGCTTGTAGAGCCGATTGTAATATAGCAACCAAACAATTCGAAAAACTTTCAAAATAAAAAAGACCTGGAAATTGAAATAGCAAAATTTGTGGAAATTGAAAACAAGTACCATACCAGTGGTAGTGGGTGCACTTAGAATGATAAAATAAGGTATCAAAAACACATTGAAAAATATCCCTGAAAACCCCAGTTTAAGAGATATGCAAAAATGTCTTCTTAGGTATAGCCCACACACTAAGGATAACTTTGTCTATGTAACGTTAGGAATGTAAGGTAGATATGAAAATACATGAAATGGCGTCATAACAACTCACCGCGACCTGGCTTAGGTCTTTCTGCAGACATGATAGTTAGTGCGACCATAGCAGAAATTAATTTATAATAAAAAATGACATAATAATAATACAGTGTAATAAACATCAACAGGAATATATGTCAGGGTGACTCTTTCTCACTAAGAGCATTAACCCGCCAACATATCACTAAGAGTATTAACCAGCCACCTTAACAAGACAGAATGTGGTTATAAAATAGCTCAAAAGATAACAAGCCATCAATTTGACATGGGATTCTAAGATAAGAAAGCTTCTTTGTGAGCATATGGTACATCATCAAAAGGCTGATATACACGCTATAGACATACCCCGTAACGAAGGTGGAAGAGTTCTTATCCAGCTAGCATTTCATACAAGACAACAACTATTGACTTGCTCACATACATCGAAACTACAAATTACTGGATGATAAAATTATTCAAAGAACATGAAAACAGAAAGAGAAATATCCAATAATGAAAGAAGGCAGTATGTCCAAAAAAGTTTTACATTTAGTAGATTCTCTAGAAAGGCCAAACAGAAACCAAAAAACAACTACTGCGTCAGAAAATATGAAAAGGAATGACAAAAAAGCTCTTCAACAGATAAAAAACACTAGTAAGATAAACCTCTATATGACCAATATCCAGAACGTCCTAATAAGCTTAATGCTGATAAAATTAATATTCATTGATGGTTATGAACATCTGGACTAAAGTCTGTAACTGAAAGCTTTGTTCTTGGAGAGCCGGAGCAAAGTTTTTCACAGGAACTTTCCATCAAATATCATACATAACAATTTTCATCAAGGGAGTTTGAAAAACGGTCACAATATAAAAAATGAAATAGAAAAAAATCTGAAAACTGAAAACAAAAATAGTACCAGTAATAGTAGGTGCACATGGAATAAAAAAGTTAACAAAACTCATTAGATTATAAATAGAAAACCCGCTCAAGTCATATATATAAAATTTATCTTGTTAATTACAGCTCATATATTAAGAAGAACTTTGTTTATGTAACGCTAGGGATATCATGGGACTTAGAAAAAATGAAAGTTGACTTAGGGATTTCGGCAGATTTGGTTGTTAGTGTGACAATAGAAAAAATCGAATTATAATGAAAACTAACTAAACAACAACAACAGCAACAACAACAACAATAATAATAATAATAATAATAATAATAATAATAATAATAATAATAAAGAAACAAAAAACTTCAAGAAATGGTTGACGATCCCACTAAAATTCCTGCATGGATTACCAAAGGAATTACATTTCTTCTACCCAAGAATGGTGACACAAACAACCCAAAAAACTACAGACCAATTACATGTCTTCCGACAAAACATCTATTTTAACGAAACCGACATATTTATTCTTAGAAAGAAATGACATGATACCGCTAGAACAAAAAAGGTGCAAACGTGGCTGTTATGGATGTAAAGACTAATTGCTTATTAACAAAGCGATCCTGGAGAAATGCTACAGTACAAAGAAAAATCTTAGTACTGCCTGGATAGATGATCATAAGGCATTCGATAGTGTGCCACATTCCTGGATTTTAAAGACATTAAATATATACAAGATATCACCCGTCATCATCAATTTCATCAAACAGTGCATGTCTATATGGAAAACAACCCTTTACCTCAATCATATAAATGGAACCTATAAGTCTGATGAAATAAACATCAAAAGAGGTATATTTCGAGGTGATTCTTTGTCTCGCTTACTATTCTGCATATCATTAATAGCACTAACCAGTCAACTTAATAAGACAGAATGTGGTTATAAAATAGGCCAAAAGAAAATAAGCCATCTATTTTACATGGATGACTTAAAGTTATATGCTAAGAATGATAATGAGCTGGAAGGTCTTCTGCAAACTTAAAATGCTTCAGTGAAGACACTGGAATGAAATTCAATTTTAATAAATGTGCTAAAGCTACACTTTTACGTGGATCAATACAAGAAACATCCTCAATTAGCTTAGACCCTGCTGTAACAATAAAAGAATTGAAACCAGAAGAAGCTTATAAATACCTAGGTGTAAATGAGAATGAAAACATTCACCATAAAAAACTGAAAAAAGAACAGAGTTATGGCCATTAATAGACTTGCAATCCCAGTTGTCCAATATAGCTTCAACATCTTAAACTGGACTCTAAACGACATCAGGCGAATGGATTATAAAACAAGAAAACTTCTTTCTAACAATAAGATGCATCATCCAAAGGCTGATGTAGACCGTCTATACATACCCCGTAAAGAAGGTGGAAGAGGTCTTATTCAGCTGGAATTGTCATACAAGACAACAACTATTGGATTACTAACATACATAAAAACAACAAAGGATTGGATGATACAAATAGTAAGGCAACATAAAGAAAGAAAGAAAGAAAGAAAGAAAGAAAGAAAAATGTTCAATAATAAAAGAAGGCAGTGAATACAAACAAGATTTACAGTTAGTAGATTCTGTAGAAAAGCTAAACAGAAGCCAAGAACCAACTATTTCGGCAAAATTATGAAAATGAAAGCCAAGTATAAAGCTCTTGAACAGATGAAACAGCGCTGGCAAGACAAACCTCTGCATGGCCAATATCCAGAACGTGCCAATAAATCCAATGTTGACAAAGTTAATACTCATCGATGGTTACGTGCATCTGGATTAAAGTCTGAAACTGAAGACTTTATTATTGCACCACAAGACCAAAGTTTTTTCACTAGAAACTTTCAGGCAAATATTATGCATAATAATATGGATCCAAAATGCAGATTTTGGGATAAACACCAAGAAACAATAGACCACCTAATCTCAGGCTGTTCTGTGCTTGCCCCAAATGAATATAAAAATCGCCACGATAGAGTTCGGCAATAATCACATTGGAAAATGTGCAAACATTATGGAAGATCTGTAAACAAAAACTTCTATGAACATCATCCAGCACCGGTTACAGAAATAGAAGATGTAACCATTCTATGGGATTACATCATCTACATAGACAGAAAAATTGAAACAAACAGTGCAGACATTATTGTTAAAAACCAGCGGATTGTACCATAGCAACCAAGGAATTTGAAAAACTTTCAAAATATAAAGACCTGGAAACTGAAATAGAAAGAAAATGTGGAAATTGAAAACAAGAGTTGTGCCAGGGATAGTAAGTTCATTTCGAATGTTAAAAAATGGTACAAAACAACACATTGAAAGAATCCCTCGAAACCCCAGCTGAAGAGATATACAAAACATTGTCTTATTAAGTACAGCACACACACTAAGGAAAACTTCATCTACGTAAGGCTAGGGATGATAGGGAAGATAGAAAAACATGAAATGGAGCAATAGCAACACGCCACAACTAACGTTAGGTCTCTCCGCAGACTTGGTTGCTAGTGAGACCAAAGCAGAAATCGAAATTTGATGAAAAATGACATAATAATAATAATAATGCTCTTAATGCAGCAGCAAATATTTTTTAAATGTAAATGTAAATGTGATTGCAAGAAGAAAAACCTCTTCATTTTTAAATTTTTTCCCAAACCAAACCGTCAGAGGTAGATAAGCCGTGTTCATATCAATGAATATTTAGTTCGTTGTCAAAAAGTGAATTCTTGCTCCACAAGATTAATTCTTGCTAAATATAATTATAAAAAAACATGTTGAAAAATTGTGTTGACCATGAAATGATAGA
>JBBBDQ010000755.1:2120000-2155000 GCA_037127315.1 Ascarosepion bandense
GGGTAAAGACTACTGAAGCTACGAATAATCTGCAGCCCTCAAAACCTACCTGAAAAAAATGTGCATAAAAACATTTTTAAAATCTCCACTATCCTCATTATTTTATCCAAAATGCTAAGAGAATGTTATATAAAATTGTAAACACAAAATGATAATAACATTATTCAAGTCAAGAAAGAAAATAAGTTCGGCAAAAAGAATTTTTAATACGAACTGTTTAATATCTAATAAGCTGAAACAATTCATTCAATTGTTACAATATCAAAACTATTACAACCACATCGACAACTATTTTGGATATCATCACAACCAAAAAAATATCTACAAGAATAATAATACTTAAGAAGGTTTAAATAAATTTGAATTTCACAACTGCTCCTCAGAATACATTAAGTAAACTTGCAGAAATTTAAAAAAGTATGTATAAACAAAAAATAATTATCTTATCCACAATAATTCACCAAATCGATTGAATAATTTTATCCACAACCTTAATTTAAACAATTCCTCGCTTGTTAAAATGTAATGTAACTTAATTAGACTATAAATTAACAAGATTGCCGCGATTGAAACTTTCGAATTATAAATCTGCGCTCCAAATATTTCCATATACCTCTGTCCTTGAAAAAATTCCTTCCTTACCAAACCGATATTAATATTTATGCCGGTATCTTAAATTCAAATATCTATTATACACCCACAAAGATTTATATCCACACATACAGACACATGTTTGTGTCTATATGCCCTTCAGGTTATGTATGTTCGTGCGTATGCCAAATATTGTATTTATTGTGGGGTCTCCTCATTTTACGTGATAATGGACTCGATTTGAGTATACATAAACTCCGCCCATAGTGAGATGCGTGAGCTACGGTAAGAGTCCGACAAGTACCGTTAGATACCGAGGTTTCACGCAGAATTCAGCGTCATCAGTTCATAGTAGATCTGAGCTCCACTCAGACAGAAGATTACTACGCAGCACCCATCGGCTCCCGAAGTGGACATACTAATTCTACTACGTATCCACTTCAGAGACTTGTATATATATTTCTTATTAATCGTATTCATGGATTACTAAACTGCGTGCAAATTTGTATGCTTAATATGCTTATTTTTCTATGGCAACAATCTGTTTTGTTATTCATAATTTTGTGCGGTTCCCATTTTCTGGGACCCACATTAGTATTAATGCTATGAAACAGTTTTAGAAAAGTTTGCACAGATTAAGAAATTGAAACGTTCAATGATGAAGAGGGCGACGGTTTTTAAAACAAGTTAATAAAAACCACAAAAAATGTTTGTTTATACATACATATATATATATATATATATATATATATATATATATATATATATATATTGTGCATTAAGGCAGGAATCGATCTTTGATACAAGTTTCGTCATATATGAGAGATAAGGAACTGCGTTTATAATTATTCAAGTGATAATAAAACTTCTTTCCCAGTCGATAAATTATACAAAATTTATTCGAAATTTTTATTTACTATACTTTATTTCTGGTGCACGAGGTTTTTTTAAATTTACGTCCGACCGACGTTGAACAAAGCGGGCACTATTAAAATTTTGAAATTGTTATTTCTTTAATGTAAAAAAACGAATTATTTGATAGATGAGAAATAATTAATGTACTTTTGAAATACCACATTTAAGCTTTTCAGATTCGTTCAGTAGTAATTAACGACGAATGCACCTGATTTATAACTGGAAAACCATTAATGAAAAACCTCGAACCTTTTAAGTAATTAAAATCGAATGAACGTTACTTCGCATTACATCTTTTTATTTTGAATTTCAATCCAAACAAGGCGGGATTACTACAAGTACGCAGAGGAATACAGTGAGAGAAAGTGTGAGAAAAGACCAGTTACATGGGATATTGAGGAAAGGCTAAATGATGAAAGAAATTAAGGAAAATAGAAAATGACGTTATTTATAATTTTTGTCATTTTATCTAACAGGGAATAAAGTAAACTAAATCAGATTTCTCAGGTAGGAAATGTAAGAAAATAAATGGCTTATGTTGAGGTGGAGTTTACATTTAATTATTTCCATTTTAAAAGGCTAGGAACTCAAAATTTATCTAATCTAATAACACGCTTGTAGAGAGTAATTCCCAAGAAAATATTTGTAGAAAAGACAGAAGAAAGTCGGACATTGATATTTCTCAGAAAATTTAGTTTCATTATTTCAAAATCTCGTAGGGTAGAAACTCAAGATTTATCTAATCTAATAACACGCTTGTAGAGAATAATTCCCATGAAAATATTTGTAGAAATGACAGAGGAAAGTCGGACATGACTGAAGTTCAAATGCTAAGTCAAAATCGATTACATTGCAGATACTTCTTTGGATTCTGTATAATGACCCGAGATGAATTGCAGGATTATCTGACTAGATATGGAAACAAATTATTTAATGCACGGACGAATGGTAGATTTATCAATGTGCAAGATGGATTCGGCCGAGAAAAAACGGCAGGTCACACTATCGCAGCTTCTCTATCAGTGTAATCGTTCCATTTCGACTGGTTTGAAACTCTGAGGCTAAGTTGATGGAGCGTGTTGCTCACCAAGAAACGTTCATCACCTCTGCTGGGCGCGGATAGGAAGATTTTTCTAGTGTGGTAAACTAGAGCACTTTTCTTTCGGGGGCACCAAATCACAAGCCATTTCTTGCTCTAGTTAAACTAAGTGCTTTTTAAGAGCAGCATCCAAGTTTACATTGTCAGCCTTAGTGGATGTCCTATTGAGACTGGAGTAAATGGTGCTATCATCTACATTAATACCCACTTGGAAAATGATGACACCAGGACGATAATTGATGAGGATCAGTTAGATTGTAGGACTTAGTAAAGAGAATGACATTTGCGTCTGTGCGAAATGATGTGAAACCGTACCTATTCAAACCAAGATTTTTCCCAATTTGTTAGAAAGAATTAAGTTAAATTAATCATCCAGCAATATATTACACACAGGACTTGCAAAGAAGGCTAGTTTAGTAAAGCCTGTTATACGATTTCTAAATATTTAAAGCTACAACACGAGCTTCCCCATTATTATCAAAAGCCTGCTATTCATATTCTGCGCTGGCCGTTAGCACATCAACGTTAGACCCAATAAAGCGTAACCTATAATTTTGTCAGAGAGTAGGTAAGATGTGAGATGTTTAATTGCTTTAGCCTTGAGTAGAGCCTTGAATACTTTGCCAAAATTAGGTAAGAGATTAATAGAGCGATAGTTAGAAAGGTCAATATATATATATATATATATATATATATATATATAGGTAGAAATTTGATGCTGATACACAAGAGAAGACCAATTTTTAGTTAGTATTAGATTTTCGAGCAAAGCGTTCAATTTTGCCTGATGCAGATCTGAGGATATCTAATTGATTGAATAGAGGAGTTATTAAGGTTTACTGTTGTCCAACATCTACTTGCAGAACTGCCATTTATTGCTAGATCCGGTATTGCAATATGTCATGTTTTGTAGAGGGGGTTATGTTTATGAGTCGACTCGGCGTAACTTGGTTCATGAAATAAAGCCGGAAATAAAGTGAAATATACTTTTGTTTATTTTCAAAAATAAAAATAAAAATAAAAGAATTATTTTTTGTACAAAAATGAAATTGTCCGTAAAGCTGCAAAAAAGAAAGAAAGAAAGGAACTGGGAATGTGAGAGGGAAAGGTACGACGATGTGTAGCGAGCTAGATGAGAGAAAGAGAGGGTGAAAAAATGTTCGCTGATCCGTGATACTGCTTGTTGTGTGAACTGCTGGATTCTCTCTGTGTGTGTGCTCCAAGCTGTCGCGTGCCCTTTTGGTGTGAGCTAGTGTTATATATCGACAAACAACAAACACGCATATATATAAAAATATAAAGTTATATTTTTATTAATGACGATGAACCGTGTAGAATAGGGAACAGAGAATTGAGAGAGCACGCTTCTAATGGGTTGACGGGAGTGTAGTCTTATCTGTTGTGTCTCTCTTCACCGGCCGATCTCTGTTGCTCCTCTACTGGCGAATCCGTGTGCCGAGGTCTTTTTATAATCTTCCAGAACCGGGACTTTTTCTTCCGGTTTTGCCTCGCCCACGCACGCCCATGTAATTCTCAGAGACACCTGTTCTGTTTGCCTCTGTAGTTATTTCCGCTGCTGCCGGAAATAAGGTCAAACGACATCCGTTCCTTTCAACGACCGGAAACACCCTCGCTTGCATCAGCCTTCCTCGGGTGGGGCCAGATTGTTATATTACATTCCTCGCCCTCCCATTTTCCAAAATGTTCACCTAAGAACATTTAAAGCGCAACACCCTCACACTCCTCCCCATGCCAAACAAGCCCGACAATTGTATAAAACATGTGCACGCCAAAACAACAAAACATGTGCATGCCGAAACAAAAAAAAAACAACAAAAAAATATATAGGGGAGCCTACATCGGCAACCCAACAATGTTCGTGTCCATCGTGAAAATTGTTTTACCAGCTCGATGTTTCATTGTTCTTTTTTTTTTTTTTTTTTTTTTAATATCCATTTTCAAAGAATTGGGCAAAGTTCTTAAAAATGTTCATTTTCTTTCTCGACTCTGTCCTTAAGCGTAGACGCCTCGATGCATGACCACATGATCATAGGCGGTAACCGCGCCCCAGTTTCCAAACTGACATCGAGTAAATGACCTTTGACCAACACCATGCGTGTTTCTGCTCGAGTTTATTGTTACACATGTAACTTCATTTAATTTAATTTAATTTCAAACATACTATGTTTGAACACAGAAAAATGGCCATTATCTGCAGTACATATCATTCATAGTCTGACCGAGAAATGTTCAATAGAAAATGAAGAAAATTACCCTGATTCCAACGTTAATCCGCATGCAATTTACTTGTGGAGGATTAGAGGTTTCATCTATATTAATTTAGTCTAAAAAAATGGACCCGTGACTCGTAGTTCCTTAGTTTGTACAATGTTTTCTATTCCTTGAACTACTTCCTCTGGATTCGAATCCAAGCATATCTGATTTGTTGACATCTCTCTGTTTAACGCAGAGACATTTGAGTGTTGAACACCCGTTGACCGCGGAGTACTATTCACAACGGATAACTCCCTTCCTTTCCCGAAGCACTGTTGCTTCTTTCACACTTAAAAATCCGCTTCCTAGCTATTATTCCAAGGATTATCATAACGCCGACTATGCCAGCAATGACTCCTATCGTCAACTTCTTCGGGAGTTCTTCATATCCTTCACTAAATCTTTCCATATCTATCTGTTCCAAGGTATTTACTAGTTTGCGGATAGGAATCTCCTCCATATCGCGCAATTCTACCGGCATGGTGTCCACTGAAAAATTGGGAAATTTCTGCGTAATTGGGGACCAAACCACTGAACCAGAGACGTATAATTTACTTTATGCTTTAGATACTATTAATAATTTTCCACGTTTGTATCTTCCTAACTATTTCACTTAAACTATCGTTAATCCTCCCACTGCTTCTTTCGCAATCCTATAGCATATCAGCCAATAAGTCTACAAGACTTTTCAGTTGTTCTTTCTTTTTGTTCCGATCAACTGTGGAATCTGCAGGTCTATCCGTGTCAATATAAAGTTTTCAGAAATTAATACATCTTCAAAAGATATTTCCCAAGTCACATAAATGAAAATTCACAGAGGATGTTGAATTGATGAGAACCTGCACAAAATCATAATTCACAAACATAGAAATGTAAATCATTTTGTAGTGTACAGTCATTGAAAAGAAATCCAAAAAAAAGAAAACCTAACACTGCACAAACCAAAGAAAACATTGTTATCAACAAGTTAATCCAATTATCCACTTTAAAGAGTAGAAGAAACTTCCTTTACATGATTTTACATTTCACTTACTCAATAAAAGTAAGATTAATTAAGCAACATACCAGTAAACTCACTTCACATATATGGTAAAATATTAACAAAAAAAATAAATCATTAACTCAGATGTTTTATACTTACAGATAGGTAAATATCTCAACTTTATTCCTCCCGTCAACCCCAACCTATGCGCTCTCCGCTAGGCATACTACTCTCTGCATGTAGTCCTGCACGCCCTCCGTTCTACCCTTAATGTGTTCGACACCGAACAATCCACATTTCTCAATTCTAGGGTCAGATCGGCAAAAGTATGCTGTTCCATTTTTTTTTCTAACTAGACTTATTATAAACAAGAGCAGAACACACACACTATCAAATCAAAGAGTCACCTACCTTGGCTGATGTCTATAGTCGTGCTGCTGCTTCTATTTTCGTCTTCTTTTTTCTTTCTATCTGGTAGTTTTAAGTCCGTTGAATTTCAATCGTCAACTGTTTTGTTGTCTCAAAACAGCAAGTCACTAGGCACCAATTATGCGTCTGTTATATATCGACAAACAACAAACACTCATATATATAAAAATATAAAGTTATATTTTTATTAATGACGATGAACCGTGTAGAATAGGGAACAGAGAATTGAGAGAGCGCGCTTCTAATGGGTTGACGGGAGTGTAGTCTTATCTGTTGTGTCTCTCTTCACCGGCCGATCTCTGTTGCTCCTCTACTGGCGAATCCGTGTGCCGAGGTCTTTTTATAATCTTCCAGAACCGGGACTTTTTCTTCCGGTTTTGCCTCGCCCACGCACGCCCACGTAATTCTCAGAGACACCTGTTCTGTTTGCCTCTGTAGTTATTTCCGCTGCTGCCGGAAATAAGGTCAAACGACATCCGTTCCTTTCAACGACCGGAAACACCCTCGCTTGCAACAGCCTTCCTCGGGTGGGGCCAGATTTTTATATTACACTAGTTGCTCGGCCCTCTGCTCTGTTGAGAGTTTCTACCTGCCTTTTATCTGGCTGGTGAGGCTCCGGAGAGATCAAGAAATGTGTTTCTTATGTCGAGCCCTGATTGGTCAAAAGTTTCAACTTATGCATTAAACAATAACTTCGCGTTATTTACTATAGGATTGCACTCATTACGAGGAGTTCTTTGTAATCAGACGTATTACCCCGATACAACCAGAAGAAATGATTTTTGTGGGCAATAGGGGACGATCATGCATTTTCGGGGAAATGAACGAGATTAACTTGAAATTTCCTTGCTGGATTGAAAACATCGATGACGGCTTTCACCCAGGAGAATACCTCATATATGCAGGAGGAGATTAAAGGTTGAGACCTATTGAAACCTCTTTGAAAATTATTTAACAGTCAAAATAATTAAATTTGTCAGGAAACTTGATATTACTCCGAATATTGATTATATGTACTCGGGCAAGATTGGAATTAATTTAGTTTACTATGACACAGAAAGCATAGACCTCTAAACGTTGTCTAATGCTTATCAAACTTCTCTCGCTAGAAATATTTCAATGGAATAGTGAGTTCTATCCTCACTACTTGCTTCATACTTACAGCATTGTGCCACATCGAAGTTTAGCTTAGAAATTTGCCAATATATAGAATACAAATAATAATTATATTTTAAAGAATATATGTCTTCTACTTGTCTAACATATTATAGAACGTTTTATCGCACTAATTTGCTGATAGACGTTTATTATGTGAAGTGGTATTTCGGTGCATTGGCGATCATGTCAGCCTAACTATTGCTCTCCTTTCAGACTCTTAATAAGTATTATCTCTCTGTTATTTCCTCTTGATTTTGTTCTTTCATCCAGTTACTCAAGCTCATCAGGTTTATTTCGCGCTACTTTTCTCTGTCCCTCTTTCCCTTAACCTACCCTGTGAGTATCAGCTGTCCAAGCCGTTTTCCTCATTAGTCACTCTAGATATTTCAACTGACACTTTCTGATGTTTATGTTGCCGTTTAGTTTCATTTTTTCAAAATCTCGTCGTTACTCAACATACAATCTCAGGCTCGCACTTTCCATCCTCTATTAGAAAATTTCATTAACATTCACATTCTTTTGTTTGTTTTAATATCATTATCCGTGATATGTAATCTAGATTTTAGATTAATTCTTTAGCTGATTACTGTGAATTCTTTCTTTATACTTAGTTTTTCTCTCGCTTAGCTTTGAAACATTCTGCAAAAGATTCCATAATTTCTTTCCAATATCTATCAACACAATGTCATATGCATATTTCATATTATCTAGATTGTGGTAGGCAATAATGAATCTGTTGTGGGATCTCCCCTTTTTCTATGATAATGGACTCGACTTGAGTATACATATGCTCCTGCCATAGTGAGTTACAAAGAGTACAGAAAGATTTGTTAGCGACATTGTACGTGTACCGTAATAGGTCAATAAGTTACCGAGAGAGACCGAAGTTACACAGAGAATACCTCGTCAGCAGTCATAATAGCTCTGAGCTCCACTCAATCGAAATAATATGACACAGATATACTATTTTCAGCACGGTTTCACTTCAAAGACTTATATATATATATGTATGTATGCATCCGAGTGAATACAGAACGAAGAAAGTATTTTTACAACGTCCCAAACATTAATTTAAAACAGTGCTTCATATATAATATATAGAGCTGTGAACACCCCAAACACAACTGACAAATTATAAGAAAAGAGGCTTTCCATTTCTATACATACCGTCTGATAAGACATTGGAGATTCAATGCCGAAACGAATGTACCTTTGTAATGGATAAGTACCTTTGTAGTGGATATATATAAAAAAGTTATGTATATGTTCTAATATATATATATATATATATATATATATATATATATATATATATAGACATCTTTACCTTCCGCCCGTTTTTAATCTGTTCAGCTAATTTCCTCGACGTATACAGGCAGTTTATTCGCAGTATAGATTCTTGATTATTTTAATGTCTTTCCCTAATATGTCAGTGTTACCAAGCAGCTACAACAGACCTATGTAGCATACTTTATCAACGCCTTTCCCTAATCTATAATTACAGGCAGATGTATTTCTTTATTTGTATTGCTCTTTGTGATAGCAATCGGATATAGATATTGCGCTCCTTGCTACGCGTTGTTCTTTCCCTATTTTTACTCTGATTGTGCCGCGCACTCTATCATTCAGAATTCGGATTTTGAGTTTTGCTATCTGGCTCATTATTATCATTGACCGATTGCGATCGCATCGGTTTGGACATCGATTGTAGGCAGTACTATAACAACTTATTTGCTTAGGTCTGCTTGTATGTCACCGCTGTTGTAGATTTCATTAATGATTTCTTGATCTAAGTTCGCCAGAATCTGTATTACTCCGTCTCGCCCTAACGTTTTTCTGTTCAATTAGACCAAGTTCGTTTTTTTTTTCATATTTCCGGCCCGTCTATATTTGTATTGCCGTCTGTTCTCTTTCAACCTGGAACATTCCTGCGATGTAATTGTTCCTTCTCTGAATTATTTTTCTATCTTTAATATCAACTTTCCGTTCTTGGATTTTTATCCAGCTTGTCACTTAACATGTCTGTGTCCTCTTATTTCTCTTAATTTTTTATGCATATCTTCTTAGTAAATGTAGTCATGAAACTGGAGTTAACCTGACTGCAGATCAAGTTGCAAATGCCGCGGCTGTCTGCTTATTTCGATTAAAGAAATTCTGATTGCTGCTGCAGAAAAACTCTTGTTGCCAGTTTTACTTCTTTCTGTTTTTTTTTTTTTTGCGAAACCAATGTTTTTCAATTTATGTTACTTATAATCAATATCAACTTATTTAATAAAGTGACTAAAATTACTTTGTTAGTATTTCAAATTTGCATTATAAATGTTTGACAACGTTAACTTTTATACCAATTTTATTGTCATTCTAGATGTTTTGTAAATTGATGCGTTCTCATTTATTTCTGACAGATTACAAGATTTATATCAAATTGTACAACATAATTTATTATACATATCGTATGATACTTATTATAGATGTTGGTTACTTTATACGAATATATATTTAATATATAAATGAATATGAATATATATTAAATCATTCGTTAAAAATATAAAACTTTTCCATGCATGATATATGATAATTTTATTACAGATTGATGAATTTTATAAACAAGATACATTATATTTTTATGATAGGAATATAATTTTTAAGATGATAAGTTTTAATCTTATTTCAAAATAAGTTTAACACAAAATATTTTTAACATATTATGGAAATTTATTATATATATATATATATATATATATATATATATAATTATTTTTTAACTACAGCGGATAGCATTTATGATTGTTTCTGTCGGTACGATTTTTATTATGAATAAATATAAATTATTGTTATGAGAATAGAAATTTTATTATTGCATTTAAGAATTTTATAAAAAAATATTATTGGATCTTGTGTTTCTTTACGCATTTTTGTCCCCGTTTACACACACACACACACACACACACACACATACACACACGTATATATATATATATATATATATATATATATATATATATATTCTCATCTGCAGACAGTCCTGTTTTATTGAATCATAGTTCATCAGTACGTTTAGATAACCGACTGCTTCCAGCCAGGAGTGAATTCCGACCAGTTTGACATCAGTAATTGTTTTTATCTCTAAGCTATTGGCCTGAGGTGGATGAAGGCAAAATTGTACGTGTATATATATATATATATATATATATATATATATATATATATATATATGTATGTATGTATGTAGGTAGGTATTACTATGCATGAAACATTTATTTATGTCGTCAGAAAATTAATCAAATGAATTACGATGATATTGCAAAGTTAAATTAGATTGAAATTTTCCTGAAGTTGGAAACCCTGACCTTCAACTCTGTTCAGAATCGGAACAGTGTTAACACAAAAAACAGGATCTAAAATTAACACGGCCTAGCATTCCATTCTCTGAACTTAGATATTTCTATCCATTAATATTCTATATTTGAAATGTCTAAATGCATCGAAAATCAGTGTACTATATATTTTCATCGCATATATAATTCCGTTGCCAAATTAAGTAGTCAACTAAGGAAGCTGATTCCCGACCCACCAATCGTCATGCCGAGTCAGAAATAGCGATGCCACACTGATTTCGCAAATATTCCTTTTTTCTATATTCAACTTGTCTTCTAAATAAGTTGGGCAAAACAGCTTCAAGACAGGAAGGGAGGTAAATAATATATTTTGCTAAAGCTTCTTTACATTTCCAAAAAAAAAAAAGAAAAATTCCACGGGCCATCTTCTCCTCCGTTCATCGAAAATGTTACTCCTTTCCAATGAAAAACAAACGAAAAATGGTGGTTCTGTAAATATAAAGATAATTATTCATTTTGTCATTCTCTGTGGTGGTATAGTTTTCCTGCGGCGCAGTCTGTTCCAGGTTAGAGACATTCGCTAACTGCACAATACATTCATTTCTACACATGATTTTTGTCAACTATGTCAAATTTCATCGTATTTGATATATAAACTATGAAAAAGTATGAAAAAAAAGTGAAATTCACTTATCATTAAATAATATTCGATACAAAATGGATCATATTCAGAACTATAACAATTTAATATATATATATATATATATATATATATATATATGTGTGTGTGTGTGTGTGTGTGTGTATATATGTATATTTATATAACCGGCCATAATTATTAGGCAACACCATTGTTTAAAAAAATGATGTATTTCATAGAATTTTTTATTATTTACTATCAAGTGAATAATTGTAAATCAAAATAGTATAGTTCTTTTCTTAATATTTCACAATAACATGTCCATCAAATGAAGTTTTAAACATTTAATAATCAACTACATTAATGAAGAAATTTAAAAAGAATTAGAGTGATCCAGACGAGTTTCTGTTTGCTTCCTTGCATTGCACAATTTTGAAAAGCAATAATAAGAAAAGAACCATCCTATTTCCATTTGTCAATAAATAGTAAAAGTAGTATGAAATAGATCATTTCTTTAAAATATCTAGGGTCGCCTAATAATTATGGCCGGTAGCATATATATATATATATATATATATATATATATATATATATATATATATATATATATATATTCAATTTCAGTTTGTTTATGTTTAATATGGTTATGTATGGGAGTGTTGAATATATCGATTAAAATCCGAGAGGATGGTAGAAAAAAGAAAGAACAGGATCGGAAGTGTTTCTTAATCTCACGATTCACATATATTAAGCTTCTTCAGAGATCTGTTTAAAGGCAAGAAATGATTTTTTAAATTTAAATTGAGAAACAAAAACAAAACAAGTAGACAGCATACAAGAAATTTGTTTAGGTTTGATTCTTATTGGTCAGACACGTATCATGTTTAATAAGGCGATAGATGTTTATTTCAGTGTAATTGTATGTAGGTATATAGACGATTATCTGTTTAAATGCACGTGTGCGTATTCATACACATATCTATATGATGAAACGATATAAAATTCCGTTTAATTTTGTATTGAAATGATGTATACAAGTTTCATGTATGTGTCGAAAGTTTTGTTTTCTTATTTAGAAATACATCAATTAGAATGTGAAAAGTTTTACGACTTGAATCTTGCAAATAATTCATGTGTGTAGCCATTCAACTCTTCATGGAATACTGTCGTCATATCTGGCCAGGTGCCCCTTCTTTTCGTTTATGTGTTCTCGACAGGCTACAAATGATTGATCCAAACACGGCAGATCGATTCCAACCGCTTTCTTATCGGCGGGATATGGATTCCATCTGTTTCTTCTCTAAATATTTTCATGGCTTCTGCTCGGACGAACTTAGGTCACTGGTACTCCCTCCACAAAAGTTTACTCGGGAAACCAAACTGGCAACAGGTTTCCACACTTTTACAGTTAGATCAACCAAATTCAAGCGACAATTCTACTCCACCAACTTCTTCTCTCGAACTTCCCGCCTGTGGAACTCTCTTCCATATATTTGCTTTCCTGACGGCTACAACGTCCAGGAAATTAAATGCAAACTCAATTCCCATCTCTTATCGAATTAATTCTAGACCTTTCCATATCATCTCGTGTATCTTGTTCTTTTCCTTTCTTTTTGCCTTCGTAAATATCTTCAATCCTGCGTTCACATCTTTCTCTTACCCTTTTTTCAGCCCCTGTAGCCGCTTCGTCTTTGTCTTTACTCTCCTCCCTGTTTAAAACCTTAACTCTCTTATCTACTCTCTGCGCACCAGTGTTGGTATCGCCTTGATTTGGGTGAAATGGTTAAAAAATATTTTTATATAATTAAGCTACATGAAGTAATAATGAAAGTATTATTAAGAAATATTATAACATTTATTTTTAAACAGTGAAGGTAATTAATTTCAGAAGTTGGAAACTTTCATTGTACATATTTGTAAATGTTATATTCGGACCTTGAATAAGTTCTAGCTGTTTTTTAATAGATGTTAGTCAAAACCTGCGTGCGTGTAGTTACAGATTTTAACGCATCTATATTAAAGTATTATAAACATGCTTCAAAATCTGTGTAAGTAATTTCACCGAATTGTAAACAACTTTGTTTTACATAGAGTTAAAGGATTCTTGGTGAGAATTACGGCGGCAAACTCCGTTAGAAACAAAATGCAGAGATTGATTTAAACGCTTCAATATTATGAGTTTCGATGTTAAAGATAAAGAAGAGTGCTCCTTAAAATTTTGAAAACAAAAATTTAATAGTATTAATGAATGAAAACTCATGTCAGACCTAAGATGAACTTGCAGAATAATTAAGGGTCGGTCACACAACTGTTTGATAAATTTTGATAACATTAAAAATGTTTCAAATGCATTGGGTTATATAGTTTTATTACTTTTGGTAATTTTTTAAAAAATTTCTTAACTTTTACTTTTTCAGTTTTTCCAAATGAAATATTATCACATTTGATTTAGTATAATGTTGTCATGATCTTAATTTAATTTAATTAAATTGAACTTATTTCATAATATTTTCAATTATTCTAATTATATTACTTAATAGCTTTCCCCTCTTGTTAGCGATATAACGCTAGATTAATTATATTTATATATACAAGTTCATTCTATATATATATGTATATTGAGATAAATTCTATTGTTTGTCCAATTAGAATATTTTTTATATCAGAAATATTACGTAATTCTTGATGACATCTTGAATTTATTTATAATTTATTTAACATTTATCGAAATTTTAATTATCCCGATAATAGTTTATTTTCTGCTCTTTAGTTTATTTATTTATATTATAGATTAAATTCCTGTTTGTATTTTTTTATTTTTTATTCTTGAGATAATTTTAAAATATATTTTTTATAATCATATCGCCCCAAGAAAGACATTTTACTGCCACTGTGGTGCAGTGGGTTACATAGGAGGAAAGTTACGAGAAAGAATGATAGGTTATAGGGGTGTCAGGGAGTGTGTAAGAGGAGGATGAGAATACTGATGAGAGTAGAGCTGATGGAGAAAGGAGCATGAGAGAGAGGATGCAGGTTAGTGAGATAGGAGATGACTATTGACTTTACATTTAAATGCTTGGAGATTGTAGATGTCGGGGGAGCAAGTAAATGAAAGGGAATACCACAGGCGGGAAGTGCGACAATAGACAATGTGACAATAGAATCTGAGGGAGTAGAATTTGTGTTTAAAATTTATTGGTTTCACAGTAAAATGATGGGACCTAGTTGCTAATGTTTAGCATATATATAATTTATATATAGGGGGCACCATTATGCTAACTTCATCGGAGCACAAGCTGTAAAAGTATTTGTAGAAGAGACACAGGGAAGCCACATTGCACTGGTGATAAAGTGACTGTATCTGAACTGTATCTGAGCTGCCAAGTCGGGATCGATCACATTAGAGATTCTCTGTTGGATTTTGACAAGGACACATAGATGGAGAGCAGGAGAAACCCACCAGATATGGCATCAGTATTCATTGCACGGGCGGATGGTAGATTTATATAGGTGCAGGATTGTTTCAGGCGGCAAAAATCTTCCTGGGCCTACACAGAGAACCGACTTTTTTAGCAGCGGATTTAACTATGGATTCTATATAGTCATTCTACTTGAGAATGGTTGTGAGAGTTAAGCCGAGGAGGCGTAGTGTTTTGCTAATGTGAGGTAGGAGTGATTATCTGTGATGGTTAATAGATATCTTCGTTTTGGTAACCTTAAAATTCAGGAGCCATTTCTTACCCCGGTCCGCCACGGATCGGAGGTCCTTTTTAAGCTCGGTAGCGAGGTTTGCATTGTTAGCCTCAATAGAATTTTGATCGATGCGAAAGGTATTAATCCGTCCCATCCCCCGACTTATGGGTTAAATAACAAGGGTAGGATTTGGGGCCCCTACTTTTAAAACAAATCCCAATAAATCTTGATACTCGAAAATAAAAAGAAAATAACAAAAATCATTGGTTATGACCTAAAATGATCCCATAAGGATTGACAGGTCGTTAAACCTCGAAACAAACAAACAAACAAAACAAAAACGAAATTAATACTGAGCATCCGTAAGAGACTGCTAAAGTTTTGGGGACATGCAATGAGGAAGGAGGGCTTAGAGAATCTGATACTAACAGGCCAGATAGAGGGAGAAAGAGACAGGGGAAAGCAACGGATAACATATTTGAAGGACCTAATCAGGTGGATGACGGAACGAGGGTTGAATAGTGTAACAGGAGAAGGTGTGCTAAGAGCCACCAGGGATAGGGGGCGGGAAAGGCCTGAATCGCCTGAAGGGACAGGGCACATAAAAGAAGAAGAAATCATTTTTGGTTGACAGAACTATATTTATGTATATTAAACTTAAAGCCGTTATCCTTTATTTTTTTTAACAAATCATTCACGTGCTTTGCATCTTCATTATATTCTATTCTCTTAAATAATTTTTTTTAATCATATCACCCTAAGCAAGGCATTCCACTGCCACTATAGTGCAGGGGGTTACATAAAGCGATTGGGCAATTGGATATAGGAAATGTCAGAAGGAGGGTGATAGACGAGTAAGGAGGTTCATAGGAAGAGTGTTTGAGAGAATGGGTGCGAGTTAGTGTGTTAGGAGGTGTCTCTTGACCTTACATTTAAACTTCCTGGAGGTTGTAGCCGTCGGGGAAGCAAGTATGTGGAAGGGAATTCCACAGGCGGGAAGTGCGAGGAAAGAAGCGGTTACATTTCATCGGTTTCACTGTAAAAGGGTGGGACCTAGTTGCTAATCTAGTATCTCGTGCAAATTCATACCTAGGGGGCACCAGTGATCTAAGTTCATCAGAACAGAAGCCGTGAAAGTATTTATAGAAGAGACACAGGGAAGCCACGTCACGCTGGTGAGAGAGTGACTGCAGGCGGTCAGCCAAGTCGGTATCGATCACATTACAGATTCTCCGTTGTATTTTTTTTTTTTTTTTTTTATAAGCGTTTCACCCCGAGCAAGGCATGTCACTGCCACTACTGTGCAGGGGGCTACGTAGAGAGGAGAAAGGCTGGTTAAATATAGGACATAACAGAGGGTGGGTGATAGGCGGGTGAGGATACCGAGAATGAGGGTTGGGTAGATGAGAGTGTTGTGAGAATAGTTGGGAGTTAGTGTGATAGGAGGTGTCTATTGACCCTACATTTAAACACCTGGAGATTGTAACTGTCGGGAAAGCAGACCTGTGGAAGGGAGTTCCACAGGCGGGAAGCGCGAGAAAAGAAGCTGTTGGAGTAGAATTTACGGTTACATCTTATTTGTTTAACTGTAAAAGGGTGGGACCTAGTTGCTAATCTAGTATCTCGTGTAAATTCGTGCTTGGGCGGCACCAGTGATCTAAGCTCATCGGAGCAGAAGCCATGAAAGTACTTGTAGAAGAGGCACAGGGAAGCTACATCACGCCGGTGTGAGAGCGGCTGCAGCCGGTCTGCCAAGTTAGTATCAACCACGTTACAGATCCTCCTTTGTATTTTGTCAAGAAGCCCAAGGAGAGCAGCAGGGGCACCCGACCAGATATGGCAGCAATATTCAATACACGGGCGGATGGTAGATTTGTATATGTGCAGAATAGTTTCAGGTGGGAAAAATTTCCGGGCCCTGCACAGAGAGCCGACTTTCATAGCAGCAGATTTGGCAATGAATTCAATATAGTCATTCCATTTGAGGTCCGCCGAGAGTGTAAGGCCAAGGAGGCGTAGTATTTTACTCTCTGGGAGGCTAGCCTGTCCCATGCTAATGGGAGGTAGATGCGATAGTCTATGGTGGTTAGTTGATAACAGCTTTGTTTTGGAGGCATTGAAATTTACCAACCATTTCCTACCCCAGGTCACTACGGATTGGAGGTCCCTTTCCAGTGCGGCAGCGAGGTTCACTTTGTCGTCCAGACCTGGTTTCTGATCGATGCGGGAGTAGATTGTTGTGTCGTCGGCATACATGCCAACTTGGGATCTAATGGTGTCGGGGAGATCATTAATGTAGATCAGAAATAGCGTGGGACCTAGGATAGAACCTTGAGGGACGCCCGCGTTCGTCTGGTAGTTTTGGGAGGCATGCCCATTTAATACCACCTTTAATGTGCGGTTAGAGAGGAAGGACTGGATGAGGTCAGACAGATGTCCAGTTATCCCATAGCTCCGCAGTTTGCACAAGAGGCCAGCATGCCAGACCCTGTCGAATGCTTTGGAGATATCCAAGACAACGGTTCGGGCTTCACCATTCTTGTCGAGTGCCTGGTATATGTACTCGGTAATGGTCGTTAGCATATCAGCAGTAGACCTGGTGAAGCGAAACCCATACTGTTTGTCAGAGAGAAGCCCGTTGGTCATAAGGTGCTGAATTACCTCGGCGTTGATAATGGCTTCGAAAACTTTGCCAAAGATTGGAAGGAGACTAATAGGACGGTAATTGGCGGGGTCTGAAGGGTTCGCCAGAATTCTTAAATATAGGTACTACGCAGGAGGACTTCCAACAGGCAGGAAAGCAGGAAGCAGATAGGCAGAGGTTATAGAGTTTAGAGAGGACAGAGGAGAGTTCTGGGGCACATTTCTTCAGTACTATGACTGGGATTCCGTCACCGCCGCTCGCTTTGTGTGGGTCAAGTTGCGCAATTATCTTGGCGACCAGCGAGGGCGAGATGAGGACGTTATTTAGTTGAGCCTTAGTTCTGGGTGGGAAGTCTGGTGTAGTTTGTCATGAACTCCGAGGAGAATAGCAGGAGCCTCGACCATGTGTGGCAGCAGTATTCAATACACGGGCGGATGGTAGATTTATATATGTGCATGATAGATTTAGACGGAAAGAACTTCCGGACCCTGCACAGAGAACCGACTTTCATAGCAGCAGATTTAGCAATGGATTCGACGTAGTTCCGCTGAGGGTGTCAGGCCAAGCAGGCGTAGTGTTTTACTCTCTGGGAGATAAGCCTGTTCAGTGCTAATGGGAGGGAGGTGCGGTTGTCTATGCCAGTGCGTTATCTAAACCCTTCAGCATCGAATCCATTGTTTCTTTATAAATTTATTTGTGCTACTTTTGCACTGAACTGGAAACTGTTAAACTTAAACAAAACCTGCTGCGCATTTATAGTTAATATTTTTTTACACTACTCGTGCATCAGAATATATAAATATGCTTCTGACAAATTAATTTAGAAAATATTTTTCTTCTATTCAGCTTTGAAAATATATCTTCTGCAGAAGGTAAATAGTAATTATCCTCTTTCAGGCATTCATTTAATAGTCGGCTCAGGCTCTGATTTAATTTTTTTATGTTTACTGATGGACTCGCCCATTGACTGTAATTTGTTTTTCCACAACGCCTAATTTTTTTACTAGACGTTCCAAGACTTTGTCAAGGTTATCAAGTACGGCGAATAGTATAGGTCGCTTAGGTCGAAACACAGGAGTTTTCTTTACTTTTACACAAGCTCTGCTTTACCATTAGAACAAAATCCATGGCCTTCAGAAAAAATATATTGTTTTTCTATAACGCCTAATTTTCTAGATCTTCCAAGACTGTCTGTGTCATCTAGTACGGCTAATGGTACAGGTCGCTTAGGACGAAACATGTGAGTTTTCTTTTCTTTAACTCAAGCTTTTATTTAAACGTGGAACAAAATCCAAGGTATCCAGAAAAATACCTGGAAAACTTGCTTTTAAATTCACTTTTAAGGTTTCTGTGTAATTAGATTATCCAACAACATTGTTATAAAATTTGTTGATAAGAATATTGAATAAATCAAACTCCTCCATCTAATCAGTAACGAAGAGATTCTGCGTTTGCTGCATGGTATAGTCTATTAATTTTCTCTCTTTTCTTGCAAAATCAATTTCATAAATAAATTTAAGTTTTTGCTTGATATGGCTTTGACCATTTTCTTTACACTACATAATGTCTGCCAATTTTATTCCATGTATCTACATTAATAATTGTCAGGTCTGACCCAGTGTCATTTTAATATTTACTTTCGTTTCATTTAATCGGGAGTTTATGAATTTTCATTTTCCTGCTAGTTTTTCAACTTATGGAATAACGAAACATATTTTTGGGCATAATTTTAATTTTTCCTTTACAGAAAGAACTTTTATGAAACTTCGAACCAAAATTGAAGCATTTTCAATCTTTGAATGGCCAATCATTGTATAGATGTAGCTGACCACAAGCGTAATATGGTTTTGGTTATACTTGTAAAATATATGATAGGTTTGGTTGTACAGTATTTGCGGTATCTTTTCTTTTAAGTTTAGAATTCTCTGACATTCCTCAGCTAATTATTGTTCATTTATTGTCATTGTGTTGTTCTAACTTAATTAAGAATCTCGCACGTATCTCTGTTTTGCGTGTTGTGGTTAATTCTTGTACAAGAATTAAAAACGTGAACATATCCGTTCTTAATTCATTCAGTTGGAACATTTCACACTCCTTATTCACTATACTTTCGTACGTTGTGTAGTTCTCATAATTGTTATTGATATATTTAAGAAACGCCTTAGCGTGTTAAGTAAAGATCTATGTTCTCCAAAATGTTTAGATAATATTTAGATACTATTTTCAAACCGAATTTTTCCAGTTTGTTTTGATATAATATAGTGTCTGCATTTTTCTTTTTTCGAATCATTAAACATAATAGTGAAATAATTTTCTTATTGTTTTTCAGTTCGAGCAGTCTTTAACAAATATCCGCTCAAAGCTGTGATAATAAGCTTTAAATGTAAACCCATCTTCTGGTTTATATATAAAATTTCTATTTGATTTAAACACAACATTCTGAGAATATATATATATGATTTATAAGGGGTTGTTTTTCTTTTTGAGAAAATTTCAACAGTATAGCTAGTGGTTTTGCTTATCTTTTTTAATCTTATTCTTGTTTAAAATAATCATGGAAGCATTTCCGAAATCCTCCATTTTAAAATTTACTCTTCTTTCAGGTTATTTTGTAATTGTCGTCAAACTATCCGTTTTCATCAGTAAACTTGTACGAATGTTTTTTTGGGTTTTTTTTTTATATATGCTGTCCGAAATTTCGACGCCAAATCTGTTATTAAAGTTTTGCTTGATTGAAATCTAAGGAGCCATGTTCGTTGTATATAGGTTTTGTCTGTTTATATTTCGACGTCAGTGAATTTTTTCCGGCGTAATTTTTTTCGACATACTGGTTTCGTCAGTCAAAAGAAAAGTTTTTGTCCTCCATTATTATAATAAATATGGAATTTTCTTCGTCTTTTATCCACCACTATTATCTGTTGTCTCACCGATTTATCAAGACGATACCCAGAAGAGGTGTGCTTGGTATATACAGCACAATATCCGGCTAAGATATACTAATACATATAAAGAAACATCAGAATGCAGAAACAAATAGAAGAAAGCAGTGGTTAAGTCGTTAGAGTACCAGAGATCATAGTCCGATAGTAATCACTAATAAAACTCCGAAGGTATCAAACACCGCTCCATATTTAAGTAAGAACATCAAACCCGTAAGCCCGGACAAAAATTCTTGTCTGCTTTTCCCCTGACGAGACCATTAACATCGACTGGGTTCCTCTCTGCCGGAAGGCAATGAGTACAATAAACTTAACGGCTGACGCATGAAGTCTATCTCTTCAGATTGACAATGATAATCCGAAATCCAAACTTTCAATATATGTTTATATAGATACTACAGACCGCAGACCTGTTTTTTGTTGAGAGCGCTAGTGAGGTGTTAGCTGCTCTGCAACATTTCTCAACTAATTATCTTGGCGATGTTGGCAATTTTAAAGAGATTTTGTAATCTGATGTTACATGTTTATTCTTGCATATTATTTTGATATATTTAGGTTTCTGTATTTTTGTTTGCACGTTTTACATCTTTACATGATATGTTTTGTATGTTCCTTGTTTTCAGCGTGATTCCCAGCAACACACACACACACACACACACACACACACACACACACACACACACACACACATATATATATATATATGGGTGCATGTATAATATAATATAAATAACAAATTGCATATATATATATATTGATATTTATAATTATATACATACACTTTTCACACACACAGACACACACACATACACACGCACACGCATACACACACACGCACACACACACACACACACACACACACACACACATATATATATATATATATATATATATGGGTGTATAAATGTGTACTTATGTCTGCGTCTGCGTCTGTCATGACGAGACATTTGTATCCGACTTCCACAAAAATACACGAATATACATAGTCCATGTTTTAAAAAAATGAACCAGTTTCTCTGACGATCACATGAGCGTGAAATCCAGTGTTACAAACTCACAGCTATCTACATGAATATGTCAGCTCTATCACTGATATTGAGCGCTTTCAAATAAGTACCACGCATCTATAATATATAAATAATATAATATAAATAACAAATTGCATATATATATATATATATATATATATATATTGATATTGATATTGATATTTATAATTATGTACATACACTTTTCACAAACACACACACACACACACACACACACACACACACACACACACACATATATATATATATATATTCTGGGATTTTGTGTTTAATTCATATACGAATCTTCTGTATATTAAGATTTCAGTGGTGTACATATATTTTTCTACTTTTTCTTCTTCATATATGTGTCGTTATTTTCAAGACGTAAGCGATCATAGCTTTCATATCTCCCTATCACTTGCCGTTATTAATATCCCTTATTCTGCTATCCCACTCAATCTCCGCTCGAAAATTCATCTGCTCAAGTCTATCAAGTATGGACTGCGTTGCTTTCTCTTGTTTTTCTTCCTTCCTATTCGTCATTCAGTCAGTTACGTGCCATACGTGATACACGCTAGGGGGATCATATTTCGAATAGGACATGACTGACTAGAGAGAAGATTATTATGCAATAGGGTTCCATTTCTTCCTGCAGTAGACTGGTTGCCAGCCAAGGCTATTGAACCCATTATGTCCTGTTATGTAACACTTAACTGGAAGTAAAAGTTACGGTTTAATACCTTTCCTAAGGTTATATGCAACAAATTCAACTAGTGTGACACCTGGTTTTTTGGCTGGCTCACCCTAACCCGAGAGACAATTATGATGATGACCGGAACCTGAGTCAGATTCGATGCTGTCCAATACGGCACCAATTATGACGACGCTCTCGTTCGCTAGTCGTTATGGTCTCGTCACAGTAGCTGATTCTGAAGGGGTCTATTACACCGGTGAACTTTCCTTCCCCCGCTGTTTATTTTGATCTCGGGAAAGGCACGTTGAAAACACGGTAGCTCTTTCTCTACCACCTCAAACCAGACCGGACAGACCTGTACACTTGTGTTGATAAAATAAACACGGCACAAAAAATAAATAAATAAATAAATAAATAAATAAATACGTAAAAAATTTCGAGGACGCCTGGATAAGTTGCAGAAACATCTTTATATATATATAAAAAATATTAGCAACTGACACAGAATGTACAATCGTCGAATTCAAATTTCACGACTGAGCAAATGTTTTCGTTTAGAATAATCAGAGCTTTCAATTTTCTAATTTATAAAAGATCTTTTCAGGGCTCTTTATCGAATCTTTACGAAAAGGCCGAAGTAGAAACGGAAGGTTGGTGACCGAAGTGGTGTTGTGGGTGGCGATAGCAGAAGTAAATTCGTCTTGTCTCTTTCGCTCGGCAACAAAAAACTACTTTCAGCTAATCTTTCTCAGCTCATTCTGTTTCTATATATATATTTAGCCAGGACTCTGATTACGCCAGTAAATATAGCTTGGAAACTTTTAGCTCCAATGAGGTTTATAATTCGTTTTTATTTGCAGAGTTAAAACTTTAACTTTTTTAACCTCATCAAAAATTTTTGACATTCTTGTTGTGACTACTGATATTTTTCACTTCCACCGGCCGAAAACCTTAAAGCTTCTGATCAATTTTTGAATAAACCATGCAAAAATATATTTTCCTTTCTATTCTATTCAATTTCCAACTAGATTTTCTGTTTTTCAGATTTTACAAGTATACGAGTATTCTTAACTTGACTTATATCACGATTTACAATAAACAGCAAAATGAACAACACCACTAATAATAATTTCTTTCGCCCCGTCGTATTAATCTAAGAATAAAATCTTTCTCATTTCATGCAATTTCACAAGGCAATCTTAAACAAGACAATTACGTTTTACAAGTATTTTAAGCAGGGAAATTTCGGGTTTACACTAGAATTAGAACTCGGCTACTCAATTTCTCATTCAGTTCTGATATTCACTGTTCCAAAAAGTTCAGTTATTTTTTCTTGATGCGATTATTCTTTTGGTGAACATTTTTGTTGCTAGCGTATTCGACTGATGGTATTCTCAGCAGTTTACTGTAAACTACATTTCGCTGGCTTCATGTCTTTCTATTATCGTTGAGAATATTGTCCAGCATTCGCTATCATATTGGAGGACATACATCACTTAACAATCAAGTATTCTCTTCTTTGTTTCCAGAAAAAATTTTCTGTCTCTTAATACCAAACTCAGTTTCTAGAGTGCATCTTATGGATCACTGTATCGCTCATTCCGTCCTCTGTTAGAAAACTTCACATGTATTTAATTTTCTGCATCTGTCTGTAATTGTCATTTTGGGCTCCTCTTTTTACTGATTATCATGCATTCTGTTTTCTCATATTTTATATGGAGTTCTTTTATTCCGCTTTCAAGTAGTGATTCCTGTAAGAATTGTTTAGTTTATGCATTTACTATCAGTAATATGCCATCTGTGTATCTTATTGTGGCCGGCGGTCTATTTATAGAGAGGCCAACGAAAGAAATTGATGTTTTCTCAAATTAATATAGAGTTTTGATTTTCATTCCCAAATCCTTTAAAACTTTTTTTCTCGTGTTTTTTTTTTAAAACACTTAACCAGAAGCAAAGTGTGACACTCATTTGTGTTCAGGGTGTTACAGCGAGATAAAAACTGGGTACAGTTGGTATTGATAAAAGGATAAGAGATAAATGGAACTCAAGAAGATAGAAGGTGTTAATTAATGTTGCATTTCAATTTTTGGTGATTATAGGTGTCAGGGAAACAAATAAACTGAAATGGGCTTCCACTGGCGGGAGGTCAGAAAAATAATCTTTAAATCTTTTTTTTTTCTTAAAAAATAAAACAAAACATTTAACCAAAACCAAAATGACGCACCCAATAATGTTCAGGCGGTTACAGTGAGATGAAAAAATGGGTACAGTGGGTACTGAAGAAAGGATAATAGATAAATGGGATTCTAGAAGATAGTAGGAGTCAATTAATGTTGCATTTAAATCTTTGGAGATTATAGCTCTCAGGGTAACAAAGAAAATGAAAGGATTTCGACAGGTGAGGAAAAAAAGAAACTACTGGTGTAGAAGTAGCGGTAACATTTAACTATTTCAACGTTAACATGTTGGGACGTAGATGCCAATTTAGAAGGTAAACTTAAATTCAAGTTGGCGGGGAACCAGGGAAAATGCTCGCCATCGCCATGAAAAACATTTATTGAAAAGTCAGTCAGTTAAGTGCCATACGTGATACACGCTTGGGCGATCATATCTCAGAAGAGTCATGACTGACAGGGCAGAAGATTATCCCGCAGTAGGTTGCCATTGCTTTCTGCGGTAGACTGGTTGCCGACCAAGGCTATAGAACCCAATATGTTCTGTTATTTAACCCATTACTGGAAGGAATAGACGGATTAATACCTTTCCCAAGCGTATTTGCGCGTAAATGAATGCAATGAATTCAGCTGGAATTCGAACTAGACTGTTGACTGCAGAGTATAGCAGAGTCAGTTGGACACAGTGGTTGAAAAAAAAAGTGCAACATAACGCAATTAAATCTATCTTAAATGTGAAAACGGCATGCTGTAATTTAATATTTCGCTGGAAGAAGATTTCAGAATGTTTATCTCAGAACCTTGCACACATTCTAAAATGGTTGAAGCTAACGGCGAATTTATCAAATAAAGTTTGTCTTTTCAGTTTTTAGATACTTTTATGCAGTTTTGTTTATATATATATTTAAATCAGAGGTCACTGTTATTTTAATTTTATCGTCATTTAGACAAAAATTAATTCGTCGCAAATGGTATAACTGGTATAATATGATTCCAGTGTTATTTTCCTTTGTTTGACATAATTTAGACAAAAGTTCAGCCATCGCATATCTATATATATCCGTTATCTTTATATATATATAAAGAGGGAGAGAGAAACGTGATAGTCGTAAATAAATAACTAGACACATTTATTTTTCTGATTTTTCTCCTCTTTGTTTTTTTAAAAGATGATGATCTATTGAAAATTTCTTATTTTTGATTTTAACACATATTATAATAGAAGTATGACAGACAACATTATTAATCATCATATATGTGCCGTGTTTCTTCAGGACACGGTGGTACATTTTCCTATCACTTTTGTGCAATTACCAACCCCCAAACCTGGAAGATCGGTGGAACATTCTTGGTCCTTAGGTTTACAGCACCTGGCATTCCCAAAATGGTCACCCATTTAAGTACTGACCAGGCTCGATTTTGCTTACTTTCGGTAATCGGACGAGAACCGGTGTATTGAACACGATATAGCCGTAGACAGAATCAGAAACAGGCAGCTTCAATTTCTTAGGCCTATTGTGTGAAAGTCAAACATAGTAAATTTGACTATCATATCACATAGTGAAGGCAAAAACGATAATGAAAAATATAGTTTTATCAACATGACCAACATGTGCGATGTAGTGTTTGGCCTTAGTGGTGAAAATATAAAACTTACTAAAAGATAAAGAGAGAAAAAGTCAGGAGGATCGATAATCTTCCACATCTTGAAGAGAAAGGATAAATAGAAGAAAAAAAGTTAGAAAAAAAAGCTTCAAGAGATTAAAATATAACTATGAACTGAGATATCAGCATTAATTTTCAAAATTTGCAACTGCCATAAATATTTTATAGTATATTTTTATCAGACACAAATGTAAAATCGTTTTGGGCAGATATTTTATCAGTCCTTTTTTGTGAGCAAAGAGAAAGGGCAAAGAGAATGATTATTTTTTCCTGAACATCTGGTGTCATGTTCACTGCGAGACAATAACCAAATAGACGATATGGAACATCATGGAATTCAAATGAACGAATCAATGCGAGGTCAGATTGCAGTGGTTGGAGATTCAAAACCATCCCAGTATGTAAGCGAACAAGAACCAATCGTTATTGATTGAGATCGAGGAGGCGTTGGGGAGAGCAAGTACCAGAGCAAATGTCTAAAGCGTTGTGTGCGATTTCTAGTCGATTGTAATATTGGCAACGTATTCGATGTGATGAAAAAGACGCTCTTCCTGACAGGATGCGACGCCTGACGAGAGAATGTCTCCATCGTGCCAAACACCACAGAGAGCGGAAATTCTCTGTCGGCTCCTTGAAATGTGCTTTGCCTTTGGAAGAGAAAGTCTTTAGCCAGTGTTTGGCGTCAGAAAGAGGGGAAACTTGCCGTGAAAGAAAGGACAGCTTTTCCAGAGAAGAACAGTGCCATCCTTTGTTACCTGGAGAACATTTTTCGGAAATACATTCCTCAGTGACTGACAAGAATGTTCGAGGCGAATCACTTGTGAAAAGAACGACAGTACTTTTATTATTAGAATTGATAAAAGGACTGGCTCCAGGTCAAGGGTTACAGTCTGTCCTGGATTTTATAAAAATCTGTGAGAAACCAGAGCTCAGTAAAAACAATAATCTTGTAAAATCTTTATTGCCTTAAATAGATTTAAATTTATGAAAGGTAAAATATAAAATGTCTTAATGAAAATTACATATTTTAAATATAATATAGTCATAGTCAGTCAGTTAAGTACCATAGGTGATACACGCTTGTGCGATCATGTCTCGAAAGAGACATAACTGACAAAAGATTATCTAACTAACAAAAGATTATCTCGCAGTAGGTTGCCATTGCTTTCTGCGGTAGACTGGTTGCGGACCAAGGCTACAGAAACCAATCTCTCCTGTTATTTAACACATAACTGGAAGGAAGAGTCGGATTAATACCTTTCCCAAGGGTATTTGCGCGTAAGTGAATGCAAGGAATTCTACTGGAATTCGAACTCGGCTTCCCGATTTCGAATTGCCCTACTTATATACAATAAATTATTCTGTACTGAATACGCATCCCAACCCTAAACTATTCCCATAAGAAATCCTAAAAGATATAGTCTAGTCACAAGAGATATATATAAATAAAATGTACACTCCCCACACAAAAATTCTAAAGGCGAATCAGCAGTACTTTTTCCCTTACCACTAAACCCCCACTATATACACAATTGACTAGACATAAGAATACAAATTTAAAATTTAAAATTTCATAGAAAAATGGTTCCCAAACTATGATATAATTAATTAAAAATTAAAAATTTAATAGAAAAAATATATTCCTTAAATCCAAAGTGAAGATTAAATATACAAACTTACAATAATTATAAGGACTCTGCTTTAATATAAATATCCGCACCAACCACTACCGACTCTTCTAAGAAATACACAAGGAGATAATCTAGTCACTATAAAAATTTACAAGGTTATTTGTCTAGAAATCAAAGACGCTCATTAATCAACCACTTTAAAAAACACCCTCCCCAAAAATTCCAACTGTCAGAGACTTACTCTCCTATCAGTAACCCCCACCAACACCTCTAACAAAACTAAATAAATATAAGGAAAGAGGATTTCCATTACTTTACACACCGCCTGATGAGACATTGAAGTTTCAATGTTGAAAGAAACGTACCTTTGTAGCGAATATATATAGAATAATTATGTACATGTCCTAAAATATAATCTATAATAAACATTCACAGCTCTATATATTATATATCGAGCACTGTTTTAAATCAATATTTTGGACGATGTAAGAATTCTTTCTTTGTTCTGTATTCACTCGGATATATATTATACAGCAATTTAATATAGGGTTCATTAAAAATGACAGACAAGATATTAACTTTAATTATTTATATAATTTTTCCTGTGTTATTATGTTTTTTTAAGTTATGTAATAAGTGTCCAAAAGTTTTGTACTTTCGAGTGCTTTCAGCTGTAGTTTTGCCCATAATCAATGATTACTTTTGTTTTACCTGTCAATAAACATGTGAAAGATATACTTATATAGTGTCTTGTACATACTAAGTTCTGAACGCGGCAAGCACATTTTAATATGTTCATAATTAAAGTCCGTAGGTGTAGGAGTTCTCTTATTTTGCCAGTAATGCATCCATTGTTTCTCATCTTTTTTTCCATTTTGATGATATTATTATGTTTGTAATATCAATAAGTATATTACGGATAGTTCCTGGAGGATCGCAATATATGTTTAAATATTTTCGGATGAAACTCTTTTGTGAAAAGTGCAATGCCAGTAATCGCGTTTGTGTAGTGGTGTTGTATCCAATGTAATTGCCTATTGAATTGGATAGGTGATGAACAATATATATATATATATATATATATATATGAGGAATTACATTCATATATAAATATATGTCCAATTTTAAAAATACGAACTATAAATTTGCAACATGGAAACATTAATGTAAAAGGGTTTCATATAAAAGTAGACCAATAAATATCAATTAATATTTATATTAGGACATGTAAATAACTACTACAAAATATCCAATTTTGCTATAAGTGTATACATGCTTGAATGTAAATTTGGAATAATATATATATATAAATAGAGAGAGAGAGAGAGGGAGAGAGAGGGAGAGAGAGAGAGAAAACGAGAGAGATTAGATTGTTGTTTGTACATGTTCTAAAATATAATTTATAATAAATATTCATTGGTCTATTTTTTTTGAGTACTATTTTAAGTTATTGATTTGAACGTTACAAATATTTTCCTCGTTCCTTATTCATTTGTATATATAAATATATATATTATTTTAATATTAATTGCATATAGCAGCTCAATAATTATCAGATTTTCGTAGTCAAATCCTCACCATAAAGCTGTTGTTCAATTACGCGTGCTCATATATATATATATATATATATTGATAAAGAAATTTAACTTAAATAGAAAATTCGTTAAAAATGCCATCTTATTATTTTAATGTAGTGATGTGAGACATTATTAAAAGCATTGTGCGTGTAGACTATTATTAAGACATTGCATTTCAGCAATGTATTGCTTTGACAAGAAAAATTGTGTTCTTTCAATTTTAAAAATATGGAAAAATGTTGCAAATTTATTATTTTATATTGAAATAAAAACAATAATTTTTTTTTCTCAAAGAGTGTTGTTAAGTTGAAAACAGACATTTAATGTTAGGAAGTAGATGGAAAGCTAAGAATTTCATTATCTTAAGATGAATTACTTGATTTAGTGAGTTTCACGTAAACAGCAATGTAACAGGTAACGAAATTCAGTTTTAATTTATATATAATTAACTAAAACGGGTAGGATTTCAGATTATTTCATACAACAAACAATTTTATATAACATCATATATATTTAAGTGTGGATCTACTTGTAGTGGCAGTAGTTTGTTTTGAAGAATTTAATTATATGCATTCTTTCATGCAAGCAAAGAAAAATTTTCGTGTAATGATTTCCATGTTTTAATTTTTGTTAATATCTTCCACTTTTCTCTAGGTATTGTATTTGCTTCTTACAGTATGTAGAAAGTGAAGGTGAATTATTTTAGATTTTAATATTAAATAATATTAGTACTCGGAAGTAATAATATTTGGATAATTTATACATCATTTGCCAGCAGAAAGGAAGAAAGTCATAAGAAAAAAGAAAGTCATAAGAAAAAATAAATAGAAAATTTTACCGTCTTACCTTGAATGTCGATTGACTGAAATTTGTCGATATATATATATATATATATATATATATATATATATATATATATATCGACAAATTTTTCTTACCTTGCATGTCGATTGACTGAAATTTGTCGATATATATATATATATTATATATATCGACAAATTTTTCTTACCTTGCATGTCGATTGACTGAAATTTGTCGATATATATATATATATATATATATATATATATCGACAAATTTCAGTCAATCGACATGCAAGGTAAGACGGTAAAATTTTCTATTTATTTTTTCTTATGACTTTCTTTTTTCTTATATATATATATATATATATATATATATATATATATACAACCGGCCATAATTATTAGGCCAACCCAGTATTTTAAAAATGATGTATTTCACATTATAATTTTTTAGTATTTATTGCCAAGTAAGTAAATGTAAATGAAAATAGAATAGTGATTTTGTTACTATTACACAATAATATGTGCATCAAATGAATTTTTACATATTTAATAATTTCTTATATAGCAGATTCATCAATGAAAAATGATTCGGACCAGTTCATCTTTGCTTCCTTGCTTTGCAAAGTTTTGCTAAATAATAATAACAAAACAATCATTTTCTTTTTGATTTAGAATTGTCTACTTGGCAATAAATACTAAACATACTATTAAATACATCATTTGTTTTAAACAACAGGGTTTGCCTAATAATTATGGCCGGTAGTATATATATATATATATATATATATATATATATATATATATATATATATGTATATATATATATATATATATGAATTATGTTTTAGAACATGTAAATAATTTCTTCTATATATGTCCTCTTCCCTACAATCATATGGTTGTGTCAGTGTTTGGATTTAAACACTGAAACAGCCATATGATTGTAGGGAAGAGGACATATATAGAAGAAATTATGCACATGTTCTAAAACATAATTTATAATAAATATTCACCGCTCTATACATGATATATCGAGCACGTTTTTAAATTAAAATTTGGGACGGAAAAATTTTTCTTTTTTCTCTCCTCATTCTATACTCACTCGGATATATATATATATATATATTCTGCGAGAGAGAGAGAGAGAGAGTGTGTGTGAGATATAAGTATTGAAAGATATAAATTGATGGCTCTATTGCTATAGAAATCACCGATTACTCTGTTTTAGTCGTTCAAAATACCTGGGAAGCATGCTGACCGATGAATACAATTCTATTAAGTATAATTTCATCCGAGTATTTTCGAGCCTACAATATATATTGTAATGTGTCTAAATCCGGACATTATTTCGTACCTTTTATTTAGTATTATTTACCTTTCTGGAAATAATACTATAGACAGATTTTCTTTTTGAGACATTCTGCAAGATGCCAGGTAGCGTAAACGGCTGATCATTTTTAACTAAATATCTAAATTCCCACCATGTTAAATATCTACTACTTACACACATGTATTTATTACATAGAGCAACTGTTTACTGTTATAATTGAATTCAATTATTAGATATAACAGTTCAGATTACAAACACACACACACACACACACACACACACACACACACACACACACACACACACACACACATATATATATATATATATAGTATCCCAGCTCATCAGTACGGTTAGACTTCGATTTCTTTTAACCCAGGATTGAAACCCGACCGAATTGGTCTCAGTCGGTGATTCTACCTATGGGCTACGGGTGTTCGGTAGAAGAAGGTATACTTTTTAGCGTATACATTATCATTAGACACGCCCAATAGCCAGAATGCTCTAATTCATTACGGAATTAGCGATGCGTATATGCCAGAGTAGCTACCGTTTTTCAATGTTTACCTTTCCTCCAGAATGCCCAATCACGGTGTGAGAGCGTAAATATATATATATATATATATATATATATATATATATATATTTGTGTGTGTGTGTATGTGTGTGAAGTGTATGTATATAATTATAAATATCAATATATATATTTGCAATTAGTTATATATATTACATTGTTTACATATTATATATGCGTGGTACTTATTTAAAAGCGCTCAATATCAGTGATAGAGCATATAGATAGGTGTGAGTTTGTAACCCTGCGTTTCACGCTTTTACGATCGTCAGACAAACTGGTTAATTTTTTAAAATTTATATATTTACGCTATATATATATATATACGCTGAACCTGTCCTTGGATGCTTAATAAAGAATTTTATCATTTTACACACATCCTTTATTCTTGATACAACTGTGTATATTGAATTAACGGAAACTAAACATATTTTATAATTTTTCGATTCATACATGAACGTTGTTGTGCAGTAGATATCAGGAATCCGAGTTCGAATTCCAGTAGAATTCCATGCATTCACTTGCACACATATACGCTTGGGAAAAGTATTAATCCGTTTCTTCCCTCATCTCATGGGTTATAGCCTTGGCTGGCACCAAAAGTAATGTCAACCTAGTGCGGTATAATTTTCTGCCCAATCAGTCATGTCTCTTTCGAGACATGATCGCCCAAGTGTGCATCACGTATGGCACTTAACACACTGACTGATATGACGATAAATATATTATTGTTGCTTGTTTGCTTGTCGTTTCTTTTTATATTTTTAATTTCTTTCATTTTTTATTAGAATATTTATAAGTTTTAAGAGAGTACATAAATCCATCGGCCTGCTAGCAAATTTGTTTAAAGCAATGACAATCACAGTTTCAAATTATGCGTTACTTACAAGCAAAATATACATTTTCACACGACTAAAAATATACATGCAATTGTGGTCGAATATTTAAGAAGGAAGCAAAAAACAAAAGTGACTGAGTAAAAGGAAAACAAGTTTGCAATATACTAGAAATGGTTTCACTCGGTAGAAGCATTGAATGAGAATGCCAAACGCTGAAGGCAACTGGATTTGTCTGATTTCTGTATCGGCTTATCCCCAGGGGATTATCTAAATAGATACTGACTGCAGATTATCAAGATGAAAGAACTGAATCAATTCCTTGAGGATTGAAGAAACGGTATTGCTGCTCAGTTATAGAACCAGATAGACTCATAATCAATGTTACCAAACAATAAAATTGTTAATATGTTTTCAAGAAATGATTTTCAGGATTAATATATTAGTAATACACACACACACACACACACACACACACACACACACACACACACACACACACACACACACACCTGCACACACATCTGGACACTACCCCCACACACATACATGCTCTTTTTCATGCGCTGTCTACATTCACGATGTAGGCGATCATGACCTTACCCACATTTCTCACCTTGTAACTCTTTATATATATATATATATATATATATATATATATATATATATATTTGCTCTTTCTCCTAAACCCTACTCTAGTATAGAACCAGATAGTCTCATAATCAGTGTTACCAAACAATAAAATTGTTAATATGTTTTCAAGAAATAATTTTCAGGATTAATATATTAGTAATGCACACACACACGCATACATATACACATACGCACAAACACACGCAAACACCTGCACACACATCTGGACACTCCCAAACCACACACATATATGTTCTTTTGTATGTGCCGTCTACATTCAGAATGTGGGCGATCATGACCCTTCCCACATTTCTCACCTTGAAGCTCTTAATATATTTTCTTTTGTTATTTCTCTTAAACCCTAACCTGCCATCCATTTGAGTAATAACATTAATTATATAAAGTGCTTTTTTCTATGTCCCTCTTTCCCTCTAACTACGTTGTGCATATCAGATTCTCCGAGCCCTTCTTTCTCATTGTCTCGGAAAAATTCAAGCTGAATCACAGCTTTATTGTTTCTCGTGTATTCTTCATCTTTGAGAAGATTGTTCAACATTCCCAGTCATATAAGAGGACAGATATAACGTAAAAATTCAGTATTCTCTTCTCCTGATTTCACTACTCTACATTGTGTTTGGAATGCGTATTTTGCAATCGCATTAGCATTCGGATCTCAGTGTCGAACATTCCGTCCTCTGTTAAAACATTTCCCAGGTCTTTAAATTTCTGTAGCTGCTTGATTTTATTATCCCCGACTATTAATTGACATTTTGGTCTACCATTTTTGCTGAAAACAATTTATTCAGTTTTCATGAATGTTTTGTTTAGTTTTTTCTCCTCCCTTTTCTGTCGCTAAATTCTGTTGGAGGTCTTGTAAATTTCTTTTCCGAGTCTGCCGTCAGCACTCTGTCATCTGTAGACACGGTAATTAAAGAGAGGCTCAGAACAACAACAAAGAGTCAAAGATTATCCTGGAAAAACAAAGACATATCACTAGTGATTACTACAATCACCAGGAATTTTGACAGGATATATCATCCAATTCTTTCCGAAACATCAGCACTGCACTGCACTCAGATTGACACCCAAACACTCTAAAATACTCCTATTAGACCGTGAATAGCAAGTACTACACGCGATATTAAAAATATATGAAATGGCGACAGTTTACTAATCTAGCACACACACACACACACACACACACACACGTGTGTGTGTGTGTGTGTGTACACGTTTGAGTGTGTGTACACATATGGAATTTCGTAGTTCTGTTTTCCCTCTGTTTATTTAATTCTCTCTTTCTTCCCTCTCTTTATCTATCTATCTATCTATCTATCTATCTATCTA
>JBBBDQ010000755.1:2160000-2170000 GCA_037127315.1 Ascarosepion bandense
AATTAAATATCCCTATCATTTCAACATCTGCGTTTTAACTTCTAAATTTGAAGTTTAGGTTTTAGTTTAAATTAAATAATCATGTAATTTTAAAACCCCAAAAATACTATCCCAGGACTCCCATTATGGAGCTAAGCTAAAAGTTGCGAGAACCTCTAATTAAAATGCAAAAAAGGTCATTCAATATTATGTACTTGATGATTGCATAGTGCATGAAGTTTTTCTATAGATATAGAAATAGTGCATGAGACTTTAAGTTGTACTATAGAAGTATAAAACCCATCTGCACGCACTAAAACTATTACGGTAAATACTCCATTTTAAAGAAATATTTAAGTAAAATATTCGCCCATCTTTGCAGTCTGTTGACAGTGTGTGTTGTAATACAATTTTTTGATCCAAAATTGTCATCAATGGACGGTGATCTATTTGAACAATAAAATGTCTTTCTTCAATATACTTGCAAAATATATTACGGAAAAAACAATCGTTTAACCTTCATTTTCGATTTGGAGTAATTTTGTTCCGCTGACAGAAGTGTCCTTAAATTCGATAATCGTAAAAACGTTTGTAGGGATACAATATTTTTACTTGCGTGTATGTTTTTATATCACTTTTTCTATAGGATCCAGCTTTCTACATTTGTCATCAATAATTTGACATAAATAAATAATTTTTGGTAGAAACAACTGACACTTGTATTTGTTAAGAATGAAAGCGCAATCCTTTATTCATTTACATATCAGATACAGTTACTTTCTCACCGGCGCTATGTGGCCTCCATGTGTCTCTTCTATAATTACATTCACTGCGTCTGCTCCGATGAAATTAGCTCCCTGTTGCGCCTATATATGAATTTACTCGATCCACAAGATTATCAACTAGGTCCCATTTTACTGTGAAAACAATAAATTGTAAACGCAAATTCTACTCCATCAGCTTCCTTTCTTTCACTTCCCGCGTGTGGAATTTCCTTCCGTTTACTTGCTTTCACGACAGCTACAATTTTCAAGAATTTAAATGTAAAGTCAATAGTCATCTCATGTTTCATTAACATGTATCCTCTCTCTCTTGCTTTTTCTCCGTCCACTCTACTCTTTTCAGTATTCTCACCCTTCTCTTACCCACTTCCTGACACCACCTATAACCTGTCATTCTTTCTCATAAATTTCCTATGTAACCCGCTGCAAAACAGTGGTAGTAAAAAATTTTGCTTAGTCCGATATGATTATAACAAAAAAAATTAAACATTTCATTCACGTGTTTTTTCATGTTCATTACTACCTAAGCTTTTAACAAAGATATCGTCAAGATGTGCCATAGCGTAATCCAAAACACTTAACCTTGTGTCCATTGCTTGTTGAAAAATTGCAAGTAATACTTATTTTCTGAACGGTAATTTGTTAAACTTAAACAGACCCTTGTGCATATTTATATTTAAAACTTTTGCACACTTCTCGGACATCTGAATTTGTAAATATCTTCCTTTAATCAGTTTTGTAAATATATCTTACATTGAAAATAAACACTAATAGTCCTTTTTCAGGTTTTTGCTCAGCCTCTGATTTTATTAATTTTTTTTATGTATATTATTGGAGACGCCCATTAACTGATGTTTGGTTTTTTTATAACGGCCAATATTTCCAGACCTTTCAAAACTTTGTCTATGTCATCTACTACAGCTAATTGTACCAGTATCTTAGGACAAAACACTAGAGTTTACTTTAGTTTTAACTCAAGCTTTGTTTTGGTCTTACAACAACATCCTAGGTCTTCAGAATAAACCTCTGGTAATCTTGTCTTTGAATCCCGTTGCCAATTTTATGTGTAATTAGATAGTCCAACAACATGGTTACAAAATGTGTTGATAGTAATATTGAATAAATCAGACTTGTCCAGCAAATCAGCAACGACGAGATTCTGGGTTTTCTGCATAACATTGGCTATTCATTCTCTCTCTCTTTCAGCAATACCAATCTAACATCCGTGTATTAAATATTGCTGCCATATCTGGTCGGGTGCTCCTGCTATCAACCTCGGTGTCCTCGACCTAATATAACGGAAAATCTGTAATGTGATCGATCACGACTTGGCAGTTAGGATACAGTCGCTTTCTCACCGACGCAGTGTGGCTTACCTGTGTCTCTTGTACAAATACTTCCACGGCTTCTGCTCCGATGAACGTTCTGGTACCCACTATATATGAATTTGACTGTTATAATCTCCAAGAATTTAATGTAAAGTCAATAGTCATCTCCTGCCTCACTAACTTACATTCGTTCTCTCTGCTTTTTTCCGTCCACACCACTTATATTAGTATTCTCTTCTTACTCACACTCTTTTACTGACACCCCCTGTAACCTGTCACTCCCTCTCAAAACATTCATTCATAACAGTGGCAGTAAAATGCCATTCTTCGGGCTACATGATTATATATATATATATATATATATATATATATATATATATATATATATAAACTTTTAAATAAATTTAATATAGTAATTCATTTTTTTTCTGATATGCCTTTGAATTTTTTTTTTTTTTTGATCTGCATAATGCCGGCATAGCAATTTTATTCCACGTATCCGTATTAATAGTTGTCAGGTCTGACTCTGTGTCAATTTGCATTTTTAATTTCGTGTCATTTAATTGGGCGTTTATTAATTTTCATTTTCCTGTGATTTTTTCACCCATGGCATAACAAATCATGTACTATTCATTTTACGTTTCTTTTACACAAACTTTTTTTGACTTTTATAACGACAACTGTAGAAGTTTTTATCTTTGAATGGACAATCCATGTATATATGAAATTTATCACAACCGTAGAAGGGATTTATTTTAACTTTCTAAATTTGGGGTCTTTTTTTTAGTATATAACATGTCCCGTTGAATAATATTTTCGGCATCTGTTTTGTAATTTATAATTTTTTGACACCACAGTCAAATATTATAGATTTATCTTTTGGTTTTGTTCTAAATATAATAAGGGTCACACACGTACATCTGTTTTGTTTGGTGAGGCCAATCCTTGCAAAAAAAATTAAACACTTGAACTTATCACTCAGTCGAACCTATTCACGGTCCTTATTCACTACACTTGCGTACCTTGATTGGTCTTCATCATTTTTTTCATAAATTTAATCAACACCATGGCGAACTGAGTAAAGTACTACACTCTACAAAAACTTTAATATCTGGATTTTTTTTTCAAACATAATTGGTCCAGGTTGTTTGGTAGAATATGATTTCTGTATATTCTTGTTCCAAATCACCAAACTTACTTTACTTAGTAAAATATATTTGTCATCGTATGTCCAGATCGAGCAGTCTCTAAGAAATATTTCTTCAAACCAGAGATAATGAGCATGAAACTTAACCTCCACTTCACGTTTATATGAAATATTTACAGTTGATTTAAACATATCATCCTGAGAAAATGTTCGGGGTAAATTTGTGGCATTTTTCTCTTTTTGACAAAAATGTAAATAAAATATATAGTAAGTTACTTTTCTTGCCGTCTTTGAGTAAAATCTTCTTGCTATAAGTGTGCTAAATCTTCTTGTTTATAATTTTTGTCCTAATATTTATTGTTACAAAATTCAAGAAAGCTTTTCTGAAAGTCCTCCACTTTTCAATTTTTGTTGTTCGTGATTATTTTCAAGTTGCCAGCAAACTGTTTGTCGTTATTATTAAATCTTTATAAATCTTTTGGGCACCAGCGCTGTCCAAGTTTTAGTCTCCAAATCTGTTATTATAGACTTGCTTATTTGAAGTCTACATCTGTCTACAAATCTGTTGTATTTAGAATTTGCTTGTTGATATTTAATAGTCCGTCTATTCTTTCCGATGTGATTTTTTTCTTGACGTACTGGTTTCGCTAGTCGAAAGAAATAACAAATTTTTGTGCACCACTATTGTAATAATGAATTTTCTTCGTCGAAATTCAGTTGTATCGCCAATACCAGAAATTTGTGCCGAGTATTTACAGCACAATATCCGCGCTAAGATATATTAACACAAACAACATAAAACCTCAGAGGACAAGAAACAAAAAACAAAAGAGAGGAGAGATTAAATAGTCGCAGTCGCAGAGAGCATAGTTTGAGGTAGATGCGGCAGAAGGCCAATTAACGTGAATACACCGAGCCCGTAATCTCAGAAAAAATAATTTTCTGTTTTTCCATAGACGAGACTCTACACCTCTGTGGTGCCCCAACTGAGTTCCTCTCTGCTTGAAGAGAGTCCTACGAACTGAACACCTGACGCACCGAATTATTTACAGTCTCCCTACATGTGTAAAAATCCTATGTAGATGCTTTTCTTAGAAGAGGCTCTACAATACGCCAGCTACCCGTCTGGGTACATTTCTGTCAGAAGTCAGAGGGTCCGACAAAACGAACGACTGAAAAACGCATTCGATACTCTCAGACTGTTAATGACGGTCCGAATTCTAGACTGCAATTAGTCATTATTTTTATAGCTACAACTAGCAACATACTTTTCCATTCTTAACAAAATGGTTACCTATTCTACCATACATTATGGGCGCATTCACCATCCTTGAGAAAGAAACCTTCTAGAACTGATAGAAATACTTACGAAGTCATCTTAAAATTCAGGTTTAATTCAGGTTTAATACAATGACGGTTTTATTGAATTTTACTCTTTCAAGATATTTTACTCTAATTTTGGGAATTATATCTACTTTATGTGCGTTGTAGTACAGTGGATATCGGCTCGGAATGAGAAATCGTGGAGCCGAGTTCAAATTCCAGTTGAATTCACTTACGCGCAAATACCCTTGGGAAAGGTATTAATCCGTCTCTTCCTTCCAGTTATGGGTTAAATAACAGAACAGATTGGGTTCTATAGCCTTGGCTGGCAACCAATCTACCACAGAAAGCAATGGCAACCGACTGCGAGATAATCTTCTGCCTAGTCAGTCATGTCTCTTTCGAGATATGATCGCCCATGTGTGTTTCACGTATGACACTTAACTGACTGATTTGCTTTATTTTCAGGTTTGCGTAATTTTATACTACATTGTATCCATTACCCACCTATTGTACTGGTGGTAAATTTGTGAATTCTAGGTACATTAGATTAGAGTTCATTAGACCAATTAGTCAACAAATATTTTTGGAAAAGGCAGAAGGAATAGAGTGGTGAGAATGTGACTGGAATCGAAATGACAGGTCATCATCAATGATAACCTTCATCCTTCGTGTGCCCTTATCTATTCAAATTATGATATAAATGTTTTATTCGCAGCTGTTATTAAGTTTCTGCTGTTTAATTTTTCCTAATATTTTTTAAATAGATTTTGCTGATTTAATCTGCAGGTTTCACTATTCTTTCTTCTCATTGTGTCTATGAATTCCACCTTCAATATATAGGGATACCTGAAATGTTTTTTCTTTCCTGTTGAACGTTCAGATATGTCCTTAGATGCTATTTCTTGTAAATTTTGTGAAAGATTAGACTGCGCATTTTGAAACACTGAACTCCATTTACAAACTTTGACAGAAAAACCTATTTATTCAAATGTTTTAGATTTTTAATGCTTGGTATGAAATAATACATACATTTACGGCATCCATATGCATTACCTGCATATGTTAATTTCTATAATATTATTATTAATAATACTAATAGTATTATAATCATTATTGATTTTTGTTTTACATGAATTTCCTTCTAACAAGAGTCCCAACCAGAGGCTTAATTCAGGAATGGATTCAAGATTTTTTCCACTGATCATAAAAAAATACTAACATTAGACTCATTTTACAAAGATAAAACTCTACGTAATTCATGGACTTCACTTGCGAGCAAATGGTTTCTATTTCTTTAAGGCATGGACAACCAGGAATTTCCTCAATGTGTCTATCGAAATATTTTCTAATCAATCTTTGGCCTCTAACTACAAATGGAATTATTGAAGCCTTTATTAGATACGTTTTCGGGATTCGTATTTCAATAATCTCATATTTTGATAAATCATTGAAGATCTTCAGTGACACATTACAATATGCAAAGATAGCCAAGTCAATACGAAAGCATATGCTCAACTTGTGGTATTTGAGCAGGATATCTGGGTAATAAGATTTAACTGTTCCGTTAGAAAAGAATAATAATAATAATAATAATAATAATAATAATAATAATAATAATAACAAAACAGAAAGAAAAGTATTCAATAATAAAAGAAGGCAGTAAATACAAACAAGATTTACATTTATTAGATTCTGTAGAAAAGTAAAACAGAAGCCAAGAACAAACTATTGTAGCAAAAAATATGAAAAAGAAAGCCAATGATAACGCACTTGGACAGATGAAACAACGCTGGCAAGACAAATCTCTGCATGGACAATATCCAGAACGTGCCAATAAATCTAATGTTGATAAAGTTAATACTCATCGATGGTTACGTGCATCTGGATTAAAATCTGTTACTGAAGGCTTTATCTTTGCTGCACAAGAACAAAGGCTTTTCATTAGGAAATTTCAGGCAAATATTATACATAGTAATCCAAAATGCAGGATCTGTGATAAATATCAAGAAACAATAGACAATCTAACCTCAGGATGTTCTGTACTCGCCCCAAATGAATAAAAATAAATCGACAGGATAGAGTGGTGCAAATTTACATTGGACAGTATGCAAACACTATGGAAAATATGTAAACAAGCACTGGTATTAACACCACTCAGCTCCGGTTACGGAAATAGATGATGTCACCATTCTTTGGAATTGTGCCATCTACACAAACAGAAAAATTAATGCAAATATGCCGGACATTATTGTTGAAGAAAGAAAAAACTTGCCTAATAATTGATATGGCTTGTCGACTGGATTGTAACATAGCAACTAAGGAATTCAAAAAACTGTCAAAATATAAAGACCTGGAAATTGAAATAGAAACAAATGTGGAAATTTATAACTAGAATCGTGCCAGTGATAGTAGATGCACTTGGAATGATAAAAAATGAACCAAAACAGCACATTGAAAGAATTTCTGGAAACCTCAGCTTAAGAGATATATAAAAATTGTCTTGTTAAGTACAACTCACAATTTAAGGAGAACTTTGTCTATGTAACGCTAGGGATGTTAGAGGAGATAGAAAAACACACGGAATGCAGCAATAACAACACACCACAACTTTCCTTAGATTTTCCCGCAGATTTGGTAGGTAGTGCGACCATAGTAGACATCAAAATATGATAAAAAATGACAATATAATTATAATATTAAGAAGAAAAATAAGAATATGTATTTATTTGCATTATATTTTATACTAGAATTAATCCACTACAAGTACAATTATTCCATCCCTGTAGAAGATTAGAAGATTAGATGTGTGATATGAATGTACCAGGAGGTGGTAGGATTTATTTACGGATGCACCCATGCAGAAGTCTCTTCCAAAATATAATTTAAATTTGCCATAAATATACGGAAGAAAGGAGTTTGAATCCATTCCGTGAACATAGCATGGATGTTCTCGGTGTGATGTGGTGAGAGTTAAATTATGATGCGCATTGGAAAAATTCTCGGTGGTAACAAGACTGAAATTTTCAGTGTGTGAGTAAATATATATTGCAGCTGGAGAGAAGTCTTCCACTACAAGAACATGTGATCGATTTTTACATTTTAAAGCTGTTAAGTGTGGATTGTGCAGCTTCATCTAGCTATGACAGCAATGCTCTATTTGTGTTTGACGATTTGACTCATATTACTAGCAAATGAACTATAATAAACAGAAAGATTCATAGAGAATTATCATGTGTCGTATACTGTCAGCACTGCAAGCGTTTAAAACAATTTGAAGAAGAAGCTCAATCAACGGTCGTTATGAATTAATTCAAAATAATGGAATCTACAAAGTTTATTCCACAGGCGATTTGACTAAAATCAAAATGTAGTATTTGCTCAAGCACCCGAAAGCGGGATCACAATTCTAGCCAACGTTTGCCAAGGACAACAAAACTATATTTCTCAGAACAATGTTGGTCTCACTTTCTAGTGCACATAACCCTATTTTTGTTCAGACATTTTCTTTAACAAATTTGGCAACTTGTTTTTACTCAAGTCCTCGTTTTAATTGTTGTTATGCAGGACAGCCTTGCTTGGGGTGAAATGATTAATAAAAATATATATATATATATATATATATATATATATATATATATATATATATATATATATATATATTCAAATAAGGATAACGTTTAATAAAACGAAATTCACCGAGGAGTAAGCTCATTAATTCGTCTCCTTAGGCTATGTCAAATCCGAAAGTGCTTGGTTGCATGATTGCATACATATGAAAAAAAAGAACGTTGAAATTTTTTGCTCAGCGCGTAAGATTACGCTATATCAGTTTGCATTTATGCCACGCGAATTACGTTTTATTAAAATCATTAATTAAAAGATCTCTCCCGAAGTTTATTTTCATTCTCCTCATATGTAGTCCACAGCGCACCAGTTGCAATACTGCCTTACTTGGAGCGAAACGATTATATATATATATATATATATATATATATATAGATAGATAGAAGACGACAAGAAATCGCAGTCGCAGTAATTGTTGATTTTTTTATCGGGTCTGAGCTTTCGGCTTATATAAGCCATTATCAAATAAAGAACATTTAATATATAGTGAACATGGAGCATTTAAATTATTAACAGAGTAGAATTAATTAAACAGAGAAATTTAAACCACGGAGACAGGTCTATTTTTAGTGTGGCAGATGGCTGCAGGCGGTGACGAACTGGTGGCATTATTTTCTCTGTTTAATTCCACTCTGTTAATAATTTAAATGTTCCATGTTCACTGTATATTAAATGTACATTCTTTGATAATGGCTTATGTAAGCCGAAAGCTCAGACCCGATAAAGAAACCAACAGTTAATTCGATTTCTTGTCGTCTTTTAATGACAGCACTATCAAGCTAATCAGATCATACGAAAGGATGTTACACTAAATAGACAGGACTTCAATATAACCTGTATTAATAAAGAAATTCTGCCAAAATACACAGAATTTATATATATATATATATAGTCATCCGCAGACAGATCTGTTTCGCTGTATCACAGCTTATCAGTATGGTTAAACAGCCGATTGCTTTTTACCGAGGTTTAGAACCTGAACGAATTGGTGACAGTCGGTGATTCTATCTCTGAGCTATGGGCGCTCGGTAGAAGCAGGCAGACTTTTTAGCGTGTGTATTATCATTATACACGCCCAATAGCCGAGAGTATTCTAATTTATTGCTGAATGAAAAACAAAACAATTTCTAAAGTATTAATGGATTTATTTTCAATCCTTGATATGTATGTCTATCCACATATATTGTCGATCCTCTCATTTGAAACGGGGAACAATTATTTTAGCATTGTATTACACCTGTCCTCTGTAATTCATGAGAAGTCTTCTTGAATAAAATTAACATTTATGTGTGCAAGTTTCGTTATAAAGACAGACCGAATTCAATATTATCAGCCACGAACACAGCCACAATGTACTGATTGTGTTTGGAAAATAAAACATTCCTATATTAGTAGATAGTGATTTTCTACTTGCTGGTTAGATGTGGCACAATGCTAATTTATGTGCAACTAGTGAGGGTTGAATTCACTGCTCATTTGTAATGCTTCAAGTGAGAGTGTCTTGTTAGCTATTACACCACATGGAGGTGCCCTATATCTCTAGATACACACAGAAAGCAATCTATATATTTAGTTAAACTGGAAATAAATTCAATCCAAACTTATGGTTAAAAATATATTCGAAAGAGTTTGGATAAATTAAACATTCGAACAACTTTTATATAATTTAATTCCTTGAAAGAAAAGAAAATTATAAATTCATATGAAAAATTATATAAATTACATAACCACAACAAATTTTCTGATTTTTATTGAAACTAGTAAAAACATTAGATTGCTACGTAAATATATGATATGTGCCATATATATATATA